>CAUYQU010036639.1:0-84815 GCA_963574635.1 Cheracebus regulus
TAAAATCTCTTCCTCTTTCTCTTTCATTTTTTCTTTCTTTTGCTGTTTCTTTCTTTCTCCTTTTCTCTCTTTTTCTAAAATCTCTTCCTCTTCCTTTCTCTCTTTCATTCTTTTTATTCTAAAAAAAAAAAAAAAAATGAAAAAAAAAAAAAAAAAAAGGAATCAACTTGGAAGCTTTTAGTAGGCATTTCCACTACTCTTAATTTCTAGCTGTGTGTACTTGTAAGTTCTGAGACATCCCTGGATTGCCTCTGGTTTAAGCTATATTGGGTGAGTTAGTACCCTATACTCCTAAAAGATCTTAACCAAGCCAGTGAGTTAAGGATGTAGCCAGAGCAAAGCTCAGGAACTGAATAAAGCCGACAAAGGATGTACCGAGCTGCTGAGAGTAAATGCCACATTAAGAGTGGTTGGGTGGAAAAAAAAGGGACTGCAGAAAAGTTAACTGAGATTTATTCTAGTTGTGCTCAAGTTTTATATTTCTCAAAAATTAAAAAATTACCATGCCTAGCCTACTGAATTTCTGCTGATGAAGCTGCCTATTATCTATCTCAGAAAGCCTTATATTAGGTAAGACAAGAATAACTCTTGTCAATGAGAATCCCAAAAACGGCAAAGGGCTTTCAGTTTAATTTCCTATCTAACAATGAACTTCATCAGAGCTTTGTTTTCTTCTCTGATGTGGGCCACAGAGCAACTACTTGGACTAATTGGACATCAGGATATCTCAAATTACAGGCCCTAGGCTGGAGCTGATAGCCATTCCTATCAAATCAATCCATGTGTGACTCACTATTTCTGTTATTCTCTATTACTACTACCTCCTAGTCAAGTCTATTCAAAGCCTTGAAAAATGAACAAAAGAAATGAAGACTATAATCAGGTACTATGAACTGGCTATGAAATAAAGTATAGGCCAGGTGCTATGGCTGATGCCTGTAATCCCAGCACTTTGGGAGGCCGAGGTGGGCAAATCACCTAAGGTAAGGAGTTCAAGACTAGCCTGGCCAACATGGTGAAACCCTGTTTCTACAAAAATACAAAAATTAGCCAGGCATGATGGTGGGTGCCTGTAATCCCAGCTACTCAGGAGGCTGAGGTGGAAGAATCACTTGAATCCGGGAGGTGGAGGTTGCAGTGAGCTGAGATACTGCCACTGCACTCCAGCCTGGGTGACAGAGTGAGACTCTGTCTCAAAAAAAAAGAAAGTATAAGGTTTGGATAGGAGGAAGATAAAGAAATAACTTTCTATTTCTGTATTTCTCTTACAATAATGCCAGACTTATTAAATGACCCACTTCCCGACCTTGGTTCATTCATTAAATATCTATTGAATGCCACTCCATGCCAGACCGTACTGAGCTGTGGAATAAAACAATAAACCTGAGAAATGTGATCCCAGCCTTCACAGAGATTATGTTCTAGATACAGAGGCAGACAATAAACACACAAACAAACTCACCCATAATTATAGCTTGTGATAGGTGCTATAAAATAAACGAACAGGGTGCTATGATAGAAAAGTAGGAAGACATTACCTTCACTAAACAGGCAGGAAAATGAAAATTAAATTCAATAAAATACTACTTCATACATGCCAGAATGGCAAAAACTTAAAGTCAGATAATGCCAAGTAGTGTCCAGGATGTAGAGAAATAAATAAGAACCAACATATACTGTTCTTTTTGTTTTGTTTTTGAGATGGAGTCTTACTCCATCGCCCACCTAGGCTGGGATGCAGTGGCATGATCTCAGCTTATTGCAACCTCCACCTACTGGGTTCAAGCAAGTCTCCTGCCTCAGTCTCCCAAGTAGCTGGGACCACAGGCACATGCCACCAGGCCCCACTAATTTTTGTATTTTTAGTAAAGATGGGGTTTCACCATGTTGTCCAGGATGGTCTCAAACTCCTGACCTCAAGTGATCTACCTGCCTCGGCCTCCCAAAGTGCTGGGATTACAGGCATGAGCCATCGTGCCGGTCAAGAATCAACATATACTGTTGGTAAGACATGTAAACTGAAACTACCGGGGGAATAATTTGGTAATTTCTAGTAAAAGTAAGAGGTGCCTACTCTACAGCAATTTTACATATAGATATAATCTAAGGCTGGGGCATTAGATTTCTAATGCTAGCTGTATATACTTATAAGTTGTGAGACATCCCTAGATTGCCTATGGTTTAAGCTATTAGGTGGGTTTCTACCCTATACCCCTAAAGGATCTTGACCTAGTCAATGGCGGTGGCTCGCACCAGTAATCCCAGCACTTTGAGAGGCTGAGGTGAGAGAATCGCTTGAGCCAGGAGTTCAAGACCTGCCCTGGCAACATAGCGAGACCTCATATCTACAAAAAAAATTAAAATATTAGCCAGGTGTGGTAGCCAGTGCCTGTAATCCCAACTACTCGGGAGGCTGAGGCAGGAGAATGGCTCAAGCCCAGAGGTGAAGGCTGCAGTGAACTATGATCACAATACTCCACTCCAGCCTGAGTGACAGAGCAAGATCCTGTCTCAAAAAAAAAAAAAAAAAAAGATATAATCTAAATAAACTATCAAACATGGTCACACACATAAAAGGACATTTACAGAGATATATGGGTGACTCTCAAACAACACAAGGGTTAGGGGTGCCAACCCACTGTGTAGTCAAAAATCTGCATATAATTTTTGACTCCCCCAAAACTTAACAACTAATAACCTAATACTGATAGGAAGCCTTACTGATAACATAAATTGCTAACACATATTTTGTATGTTATATACTGCAGGGGTCCCCAACACCTGGGCCACAGACTGGTACCAGTCCATGTCCTCTTAGGAACCAAGCCGCACAGAAGGACGTGAGTGGCAAATAAGAGTGAAGCTTCATCTGTCTTAAGAACCACTCCCCATTGCTTATATTACTGCCTGAGCTCCACCTCCAGTCAGATCGGCAGTGACATTAGATTCTCATGGGAGTACAAACTCTTTTGTGAACTGATCATGCAAGGGATCTAGGTTGTGTGTTCCTTATGAGAATCTAATGCCTGATGACCTATCACTGTCTCCCATCACCTTCAGATGGGGCCATCTAGTTGTAGGAAAACAAGCCCAGGGCTCTCACTGATTCTACATTATGGTGAATGGCATAATTATTTCATTATATATTACAATGTAATAATAAAAAGTACACAATAAATGTAATGTGCTTGAATCATCTCAAAACCATCTCCTGCCCCCTCAAGTACATGGAAAAATTGTCTTCCACAAAACTGATCCCTGGTGCCAGAAAACTTGAGGACCATTGATATATTGTATTCTTACAATAAAGTAAGCTAAAGAAAAGGAAAACATTAAGAAAATCATAAGGCAGAGAAAATATATTTACTATTCATTAAGTGGAAGTAGAGCATCATAAAGATCTTCATCCTTGTTATCTTGTTGAGTAGGCTGAGGAACAGGAGGACCAGGAGGGGTTAGGTTTGTCATGTCATGGGTGGCAAAGAAGGAAGAGGTGGAGAAGTCGAAAGGGGAGGCACAAGAGGCAGGTATACTTGATGTAATTTTACAGAAATACATGGTAATTTGACTTTTTATGTTTTCATTTTTCTAAAAATGTTTCTATACAGTACCATTCCTTTTTCCATTGTTTACTTTAGTTAAAGTGTTCGTATCACAGAATAGTTCATGACATAAAAGAAGTGAAAAGTAGTCTTAAATAGCTAGAACCCTTCTGCCAGGCTATCTACTAACAATTTTTTTTCTGGCACTGCTTCTGCATATTCCTCATTGCCTGGCACTGGTTCAGAAGCATTCATCTCCATCAAACTGTCTTCTGCTAATTACTCTGGTGTGGTATCTACTAGCTCTTTTTTCTTTTTGAGACAGAGTTTCGCTCTTGTAACCCAGGCTGGAGCGCAATGGCGCGATCTCGGCTCACCGCCACCTCCGCCTCCTGAGCTCAAGCAATTCTCCTGCCTTAGCCTCTCGAGTAGTTGGGACTACAGGCATGTGCTACCATGCCCAGCTAATTTTTGTATTTTTAGTAGAGACGGGGTTTCACCATGTTGACCAGGATGGTCTCGATCTCTTGACCTCGTGATCCTCCCGCCTCGGCCTCCCAAAGTGCTGGGATTATAGGCGTGAGCCACCATGCCCGGCCTGGTATCTACTAGCTCTTCAATTTCTCCAAGACCCAAACCTTGAAACCCTTCATCCTACGACCCACCTTTTTTGGGTCATATTCATAATCTTTTTAATGATCCTTGATTGGCTCTGTTGTAAATCTTGTGAAGTCATGTACAACATATGTACAGAGTTTTATTCAGCAGGAATCTATTGTTTTGGGCTTCATGGCTTTCAGGGTCTTTTATTTTTATTTTCCCTTTTTTTTTTTTTTTTTTGAGACAGGGTCTCATTCTGTCACCTAGGCTGGAGTACAGTAGCATGATCTCAGCTCACTGCATTCTCCACCTCTCGGGCTCAAGTGATTCTCCCACCTTAGCCTCTCAATTAGCTGGGACCATAGGTGCATGTTACCATGCTCAGCTAATTTTTATACTGTTTGCAGAGTCAAGGTTTCACTATGTTGCTCAGGCTGGCCTTGAACTTTTTTTTTTTCTTTTCCTTTTTTGAGATGGAGTTTCATTCTTGTTGCCCAGGCTGGAGTGCAGTGATGTGATCTCGGCTCACTGCAACCTCGGCCTCCCAGGTTCAGGCGATTCTCCTGCCTCAGCCTCCCAAGGGACTGGAATTACAGGTGTGTGTCATCACTGTGCCTAGTGAATTTCGTATTTTTAACAGAGGTGGGGTTTTACCATGTTGGTCAGGCTGGTCTCAAACTCCTCACCCTCAGGTGATCCACCCAATTTGGCCTCCCAAAGTGCTGGGATTACAGGAGTAAGCCACCATGCCCAGCTGGCCTTGAACTTTTGAGCTCAAACAATCTGCTTGCCTTGGCCTCCCAAAGTTCTGGGATTATAGGCCTAAGCCACTGCACCTGGCCTCTGGCCTTTTCTATAACAACAATAGCTGGGCACGGTGGCTCACGCCTGTAATCCTAGCACTTTGGGAGGCCAAGGTGGGTGGATCACCTGAAGTCAGGAGTTCAAGACCAGCCTGGCCATCATGGTGAAACCCCATCTTAAAAAAAAAAAAAAAAAAAAGAGGCAAAAAGAAAAAAAAAACAACAATAGCATCTTCAATGATGTAATCCTTCCAGACTTTTGGAATTCTCTTACAGACTATTGGAATTCTCTTACATAGCAATGACAATCTGTTCCATAAAGTACCATGTATAATGAACCTTACAGATCCTTATGACCTCTTGATCTAGAGGCAGAATTAAGAGATATTGTGTTTGAGGGCAAGTAGACCACTTAGACACCTTCGGTATTGAACTCAATACTGAAGTTCTGGGGTTCTTGGTGGCCAAGGACATTGTCCATATCAAAAGAACTTGGAAAGGCAGTCTCTTACTGGCAAGGTATTTTGTGACTTCAGGGACAAGCATAGATAAAACCAATCCAGAAAAAGGGTTCTCATTACCTAGGCCTTCTTGCCATACAATCAAAACATGGACAGCTTGCATTTTTCATTTCCCTTCAAAGCTTAGGGGTTTGCAATTTTAAACATAGGACAATCCTGATCATAAACCTGGCAACACTTACACAAAATAAGAGTTAGCCCACCCCTTTCTGCCTTAAATTCTGGTACTCCCTTCTTTTCCTTACTAATATGTCCTTTGTGGCAGTTTCCCCCCACCCAGAATAGGGCACTTTGTCTGCATTAAAAACCTGTTCAGGGCCAGGCATGGTGGTTCATGCCTGTAATCCCAGCATTTTGGGAGGCTGAGGTGAGTGGATCACTTGAGGTCAGGAGTTCCAGACCAGCCTGGCCAACATGGCGAAACCCCACCTCTACTAAAAAGTGCAAAAATTAGCTGGGCATGGTGGCAGGTGCCAGTAATCCCAGCTACTCAGGAAGCTGAGGCAGGAGAATCGCTTGAACATGGGAGGTGGAGGGTGCAGGGAGCTGAGACCGCGCTGTTGCACTCCAGCCCGGGCAACAAGAACAAAACTCAGTCTCAAAAAAAAAAATACCAACATTTACTATTGTATCTTTACATTTGTTTACATTTCTCTCAACCACAAATAGTGCCATGTATGACCTATAATTGTGTACCTAAGTTTTAACTTTGTATAACAGATTTGTGTATATTTTACGTTAATGATAAAAACTATATGTAGACTAAGATCTACATATAGTTTATGCATTCATGACATACCTAACTTTTTCTTAATTTTTTCAATAGCTCTAGTCTACACAGTTTGTGAGTTCTTTTTTCTTTTCTTTTTTTTTTTGAGACAGAGTCTTGCTCTGTCACCCAGGCTGGAGTGCAGTGGCCTGATCTTGGCTCACTGCAATCTCCACCTCTCAGGTCCAAGAGATTTTCCTGCCTTGGCCTCCTGAGTAGCTGGGGCTACAGGCACATGCCACCACACCTGGCTTATTTTTTTATTTTTAGTAGAGATAGGGTTTCACCATGTTGGCCAGGCTGGTCTCAAACTGACCTCAGGTGATCTGGCTGTCTCGGCCTCCCAAAGTGCTGAGATTACAGGTGTGAGCCACTGCGCCCAGACGCGGGATTTTTCAAACTGCTACAAATCTCCAAAAGCTTTCTGGCTGTGTGTGGGGGCACACACCTGTAATCCCGGCACTTTGGTAGGCTGAAGTAGGAGGACTGCTTGGGTCCAGGTGTTGGCCGGGCACGGTGGCTCACACCTGTAATCCTAGCACTTTGGGAGGCCGAGGTGGGTGGATCACCTGAGGTCAGGAGTTCAAGACCAGCCTGGCCATTATGGTGAAACCCCATCTTTTTTTTTTTTTTAAAAAATAGCCAGGTGTGGTGGTGCATGCCTGTGGTCCCAGTTACTCAGAGGCTGAGGTAGGAAAATCACGTGAGCCCAGGAGGTCAAGACTACAGTGAGCCGTGTTCCTGGCACTGCACTGTAGCCTGGGTGACAGAGCAAGATCTCTTTTTTTTTTTTTTTAATCCAATATATTTATTGAAGAAAAGTCTGTATAAGTGGACCTGCACAGTTCAAACCTGTGTTGGTTAAGGATCTAAACATCACAACCTTCTCTATAATGTCAAAAAAAAATTGGAAACAGCCCAAATATTCATTGATAGGGAAATTAATAAATTAATTATGACTTATTAATATGACATACAGATAAAAATGAACTAGAATTATTAGCATTAATACACACAGAAAATCTTGAAAAAAACAGTGTAAAAGAGCAAGATGCAAAAGGATATATATTAAAAATATACCACTTATGTCAATCTTTTAAAAAGCAACACTATAGATTCTGATTATTTATATATATGTATACATACATATACATACACATATATATTTAGAGATAGGATCTCACTCTAGTGCCCAGGCTAGAATGCAGTGATGTGCTCATAGCTCACTGCATAGAACTCCTGGACTCAAGAGATCCCCTCATCTCAACCTCCCAAGTAGCAAGGACTACAGGTGCACACTACTATACCTCACTAATTTTTATTTTTTAGATTTCTTGGAGAGATGGGGTCTCTCTATTTGCCCAGGCTGGTCTTGAACTCCTGGCCTCAAGTGATCTTCCCGTATCAGCCACCAAAGCGCTATTACAGGCATAAGTCAGAACAGACAGCTTATATTTAAAGTATAAAAACTTGGAGGAGAAAGAAGGTACTTTAACTTTAGTACTTTGTTTCCTTCTGAGAGTGGATAAATTATTAGAGAACTAAAGGAGGTTTCAGTATCTCTCATGCTTTGTTTCTTGAGGGAAATAGAATAAAGCAGGGAAGAGGGCAAACAAAAAAAAAGGGAGAGAGGGAGAAAGTGTCTGTCATATGGAGTGACACTACAGGCAAATCCAAGTTAAAGAGAATGTCCAACAACTTGTGACCTTGACAATCTGGTTGCTGGAAACTATCTTTTGTCAAACTCAAACCTTCAGTAGGGTCCTACTTAAAAATTCCAGTTTGGCTGCTACTGAGAACTGAGGGAAATACCAGTTTATACTCTGGCCCTAAACATAGCCAGACCTCACCAAGGCCCCATAACTGATGGTAATTGGTGGTGGTGGTGTGTGTGGTGTACACACAGGATATGGATGGGGATGAGGCAGTGAGCTTCCAGGGAAGGTCAGGAGAAGGATGTTAAAAAGAGAGATATAACAGATAGGGTAAAAGACAACACTTTAAAAGTAGATGAGGGAGGCTAGGAGCGGTAGCTCACGCCTGCAATCCCAGCTCTTAGGGAGGCCGAGGCGGGTGGATCAGGAGTTTGAGACCAGCCTGACCAACATGGTAAACTCCTGTCTCTACCAAAAATACAAAAATTAGCCAGGCACGGTGGTACGCGCCGCAGTCCCAGCTACTTGGGAGGCTGAGGAAGAAGAATCGCTTGAACCTGGGAGGCGGAGGTTGCAGTGAGCCGGTAACACACCACTGCACTCCAGCCTGGGCAACAGAGCGAGACTGTCTCCAAAAAAAAAAAAAAAAGTAGATGAGGGAATAGGGCAAAGTTACTTCTTTGTTGTCATGTCATAATCTGGATGATATGCAAAAGTAAAACTGCCTCCTTACAAAATTTGAACTTTTTAGGGAGATCTCAGCCCCTACCATGCCATAACATGCCCTCAAATCATGTTAACAACCAAAGTATCGAGGGCCAAAGAGTCCCAGGCCCTGTTCATTTCCCTATTTGGAGCAGCCCCCAGTTGTCAATGTCTCAAAGTTCTTCATTTTCAAAGTATGTGAATTTAAATATTCTTAACAAATCAAAAACAAAAAGAAAGGAAGCACTCACCCACATGTTGACTGGCGTGTGCATTTTTCGTGACCTTGTGAATGAACAGCTTGAAAGAAACTCCATTTGAAGATGAATGTGCAGAGACCCTGACTAAGGAGCTGATTCAATTGTCAGATCACTGCAGGGAGTAACGTGTTGTTGCTATCTTTTTGTCTTAGTCAGCTATCATCTGTTTTATAGGCTCTTTCTCCAGCTACCTCATCTCCCACCCCAGCATTTTAGAGTATGACTACACAATGAGCCTGTGCTCAAGGGGCACAGCCTAACAGAGTATCTAATAGGCTCTGGTCATAGATCTCTCCCATCTCCCAGCACTTTTTTTTTTTTTTTTTTTTGAGACAGGGTCTCGTTGTCACCAGGCTGGAGTCAAGTGGTGTGATCATAGCTCATTGTAAGCTTGAACTCGTAGGCTCAAGTGATCCTCCTACCTCAGCCTCGCAAGTAGCTTGGAGCACACATACTTGCCACCATACCCAGCGAATTTTTAAATTTTTTGCAGAGATGGGGTCTCCCTGTATTGCCCAAGCTGATCTCAAATTCCTGGGCTCAAGTGATCTAACTGCCACAGCCTCCCAAAGTGCTAGGATTAAAGGGATAAGCCACCATGCCCTGCTCTCCCATTACTTTCTGATTATTTATCATCTCAAAGGCTATGTACTTCTTGAACATAATCACTTTAATTCTTCATGTTTATAAAACAACCTGAAATCATAAAGGTCCTTGACATACTTCTCTATTCTGGACTGTCTCTCCCACCTAATGAAAGATGTAGTCTTAAACAGAAGGTGTTTTTAAGGTCAGGCAGGATGACTCATGCCAGCACTCTGGGAAGCCAAGGTGACAGTATCACTTGAGGCCAGGAGTTCAAGACCAGTCTGAGCAACACAGCAAGATCCCATCTCTACAGAAAATACACATTTTTTCTTTTTCTTTTTGTCTTTTTGAAACAGAGTCTTCCTCTGTAGCCCAGGCTGGAGTAAAGTGGCATGATCTCAGCTCACTGCAACCTCCACCTTCTGGGTTCAAGCTATTCTCCTGGCTCAGCCTCCTGAGTAGCTGGGACTACAGGCACGCGTTACCACACCCGGCTAATTTTTGTATTTTAGTAGAGACAGGGTTTCATCACATTGGCCAGGATGGTCTGGATCTCCCGACCTCATGATCTGCCTGCCTCAGCCTCCCAAAGTGCTGGGATTACAGGTATGAGCCACCATGCTCAGTCCTTTCCCTCCCCCCCGCCCCCCGACACCCGACTCCGAGATCAAGTCTTGCTCTGTATCCCAGGATGGAGTACAGTGAGGCGATCTCAGCTCACTGCAACCTCTGCCTCCCGGGTTCAAGCAATTCTACTGCCTCAGCCTCCTGAGTAGCTGGGATTACAGGCACCTACCACCACACCCAGCTAACTTCTGTAGTTTTAGTAGAGATGGGGTTTCACCATGTTGGCCAGGCTGGTCTCGAACTCCTGACCTCGTGATCTGCCCACCTTGGCCTCCCAAAGTGCTGGGATTACAGGCAGGAGCCACCGAGCCTGGCCAAAAATTAACATTTTCTAATTAGCCAGGCATGATGGCACGCACCTGTAGTCCCAGCTACTCAGGAGGCTGAAGTGGGAAGACTGCTTTGGCCCAGGAGTTCAAGATTACTGTGAGCTATAATTGTATCACTGTACCTAAACCTGGGTGATACAGTGAGACTCTGTATTAAAAAAAAAAAGCCTTTCAATAATGTAAGAGTTTAAGACATTACTATTGATAACCATCTTTCACTTTTTTCTTGAGTCCTTTGACTTCAATAAATGTATTGTCACCAGAATGACATGATCTGACCTGTCCCCTATTTCTAAACTTAACTAAATCATGATCATTTCATATCTGTTACTATTTTTTCCTCTCCCTGGCCAGTCTGAACTAATTTAGTTATATTTGCATGACAACATATTCTAGGAAATGTGAACATTTTTATTAGTATGAACTGTTACTGTTTCCAATAAACAGGCTACTGTAGGAGCCTTGGGTATAGTTTCTGTTATTATACAGGATTTTTTTTTTTTTTGAGACAGAGATTTACTCTTGCTGCCCAGGTTGCCATCTGGGCAACCTCCGCCTCCTGGGTTCAAGCCATTCTCCTGTCTCAGCCTCCCAAGTAGCTGGGACTACAGGCACCTGTCACCATGCCCAGCTAATTTTTTTTTCTTGAGATAGAGTTTCACTCTTGTTGCCCAGGCTGGTGTACAATGGCATGATTTTGGCTCACCTCAACCTCCACCTCCCGAGTTCAAGAGATTCTCCTGTCTCAGCCTCCCGCGTAACTGGGATTACAGGCATGTACCACCATGCCCAGCTAATTTTGTATTTTTAGTACAGACAAGGTTTTTCTATGTTGGTCAGGCTGGTCTCAAACTCCCAACCTCAGGTGATCTGCCATCCTCAGCCTCCCAAAGTGCTGGGATTACAGGTGTGAGCCACCGTGCCCAGACTAATTTTTGTATTTTTAGTAGAGACGGGGTTTCATCATGTCGGCCAAGCTGATCTTGAACTCCTGATCTCAAGTGACCCACCCGCAGGATTATAAGCAATCTTTATTTTTATGCTTTTCTAAGTTTCCTAAATTTGTTTCTGATTATATAGAAAATAAGTGTTATTTATCTAAAGCAATATATCATATACACAGATAAACTATAGCATCTGTCCCAATATATGTTGGGACAGATGTTGTAGTTATCTGTAATATATCTGTATAGTTTATGTGTGTATATATATGTATATATATGTACACACATACGTATACATATATACTCAACATAGTGAGACCTGTCTCTAAATACATATATATATATATATACATATATATATATATATAATATCCCACCTCTAAATATATATATACATATACATACACATATATATGTAATATATAGAGAGAGAGGTTGGGGTTTCACTATGTTGCCCAGGCTGGTCTTGACCCCTGGGCTCAAGCAATTCACTCGCCTCAGCCTCCCAAAGTGCTGGGACTACAGATGCATGCCATCATGCCCAGCTAATTTTTTATTTTTTAATTTTTTGTAGAGAAGAGGGGTCTCCCTATGTTGCCCAGGCTAGTCTCAATCTCCTGGGCTCAAGCGATTCTCCTGCATTAGTCTCCCAAAGCTCTGGGATTACAGGAGTGAGACACAGTCCCCAGCCTATTTGTAACAGAACTGAACTAAAAGTTCTATTTCACAAGGCCAGAACATGTTACTATTTTAAAGCGTTACCCAAAGTATCAAGAATTTTTGCCAGACTATTTTTCAGCCTTAATATTAAAAAGTGATTCATAATTATATTTCTAAAACTCAATTTCTTACCTACAATTATATTTATGTAGGGAAAAAATCTCAAATGATATATGCCAAAATATTAACACTGGTAAAATAACAGGTGATTTTTATTTACTTTTTGGTGTTTTCTCATTTATTTTGTAACAAGTATGTAATCTTTTATATTCTAATTTTCTTACTGTGGGGGAAGGTGCTGACTTTGATGAAAATTAATACTTCTACTCTTTGGGGCAGGAGCATACATGTATACATACACTATTTCTGGAATTCCTCACCTTGAACTTTACTGTCACCCTCTCTCAAATGTTTTCCTTCTTGGTAAATTATATGAAATACTAATAGTAATCAAGCTCTACTGGTTCAACCTAGGATCCAAACCATAATTGAAGTTAGATCAAATTAAAAACAATCAAACCCAAACTTGACTGTCACTATTTATTAAAAAATAATGTAACTTCTTGTTTTAGAGGAAAAGAACCATCGCCTACAGTGAATGACTCACTAGGCTGATTATATTGTACATATAAAATACCAAATAGTTATTACAAGAGGTGTTTGGGACTGAGATTCAGAAATCTATAACTATACGATGAGTCTGACTCTTCCAAGGTGAGTCTCACCTGTTCTGCCAAGAAACCTCAGCTTTAAGGGCAACTAATTCCTTACAACATTTCAGCTCCAGGTGGGAAAGAATGCGCAATGGATCAGGAAGAACGGAGTTCTTTTTTTTTTTTTTTGAGATGGAATTTCGGTCTTGTTGCCTACACTGGAGTGCAATGGTGCCATCTCAGCTCATTGCAACCTCCGCCTCCCGGGTTCCAGCAATTCTCCTGCCTCAGCCTCCCAAGTAGCGGAGATTATAGGCATGCACCACCACGCTTGGCTAATTTTTTGTATTTTTAGTAGAAATGGGTTTCACTATGTTAGCCAGGTTGGTCTCAAACTCCTGACCTCAGGTGATTCACCTACCTTGGCTTCCCAAAATGCTGGGATTGCAGGCATGAGCCACAGTGCCCAGCCGGGATTTTTCAATCCCAACCATTCAATGTTAAGTTACAAAACTTAATTCTTAATTTCTTGACCTCTAAAATAGGAATAAGAAAAACCATCTAGTAATATTGCTCTAAATATTGGAGATACTGTATGTTTAGTAGGTAGCCTGTAGTAGGTACTCAAATTATTATAACTGGTTTGCTTATAATAGTTCTTTCTTCTGATGCTAATGCTTAGAGATTCCATTGTACTTAACATAAAATGCATATTTGAAAATAACTGTTTGCTGGTGGGTATACAGATTGGCCAAATACTGGAAGCTAGGACGTTGCCAGCACCCTCCTTTCCTGCTAGAATCATCTGGATCTACTTCACGTCACTTTTGTAACTGCTATGGCATCTGTCCCAAAAGTAGGAGGGTCGGGCTGTCCAGTTTATAAGGTTTCCATTTCCATGTACTTATTTCTTACTCCCATGTCTTTTTTCTTTCTGATTTTTTTTTTTTTTGAGACAGAGTCTCATTCTGTTGTCCCAGCTGAAGTGCAGTCATGTTATCTCAGTTCACTACAACCTCCACCTCCCAGGTTCAAGCAATCCTCCCACTTCAGCCTCCTGAGTAGCTGGGATTACAGGCATGTGCCACCATGCCCAGCTAATTTTTGTATTTTTAGTAGAGACAGAGTTTCACCACATTGGCCAGACTGATCTTGAACTCTTGACTTCAGGTGACTGACCAGCCTCAGTCTCTCAAACTGTTGGGATTATAGGCGTGAGCCACTGTGCCCGGCCCTTAGTCCCATTTCTTTCAGGACCAGCCAACAGATAAAGTAGGTAGATGGAGAACTGCTGGTTCATTTTATTGATTTTCAAACTGGCAACAGAACTTATGCAAAAGCAGACTAGGAAGAATACTTTCATTTAGGAAAATACTAATGAGTCAAGTTGAATTTTGCATTTCCAAACAGAAACCCAAGAGAAATCTGCATATTGTATTCATAACAATTTAGCCTTTTCTTTTAGGGAAACATTTTATTGTCAAGAAATCTATCCTCCATCTGCCCCTCTCCTATCTTCTCTGCAGTAAGGGAGCCACCCTCCATTTGCCACCTGTGACAAATGAGGTTTCCTATATCATGTGAGGAAAAGAGATCTTAATCACAAAGAGATAGCTCTATCCAGTAACCTACAATCATAAAACAGGTACCTGGCAGGCAATTTCTAAACACGATAGCAAATCATTGTTATTTTTTTTTTCTTGGAGATGGAGTCTCACCTTGTTGCCCATGCTGGAGTGCAATGGCACAATCTCGACTCACTGCAACCTCCACCTCCGGAGTTCAAGTGATTCTCTTGCCTCAGCCTCCCGAGTAGCTGGGATTACAAGCGTGTACTACCACGCTTGGCTAGTTTTTGTATTTTCAGTAGAGATGAGATTTCACCATGTTGGGTGGCTGTTCTCAAACTCCTGACCTCAAGTAATCTGCCTGCCTCAGCCCCTCAAAGTGCTGGAATTACAGGTATGAGCCACTGTGCCTGTGGCCAATGATTGCAAATAATTTTAAATGAACTTGATCCAATGACCAAACCAACAGTAAGAACTCATTATTAGCTATAATAAGAGATCCACTTCTACAAGACCACCACCACAGGAAAGGAAACACTGCAAAGATCCTGTACAGAGCCTCCTTGTTGCTTGTACAGTCCTTACCTGACAGTCAAAGTCTTGGAAGTTTCGTGTACCATTCTGTCAAAAGAAGACAGAAAACAGAGTCAGTTTTCCCACACATGGTTTCCCTACATGTGCAGCAAATTCAGTTCACAGTGAAAGCAGTGCATGTACATCCTCTTGGTTGCCATAAAACTGAAATGGTTCTCATTAGAAGGTTTCAGAGGCAGGGTGGGTTATGAACATGTGTTAATAAAGGTTAAATCTTCAGAGGTGAGATTATGCTTTAGTAGGCTTACTGGGAAGATAAAGGGAAGGGGTTTAGTTTTCTAGCAAGCTTGTAACTTCTTGCCTTCGTACCTAAGGAGAGCAGTGAGAATGTGTAGGAAGACAGTAAAACATGGATCAGAGTCTGGAAGCACACCTTGAACACACAAAGTGAAGTAGCTGGGAGGAAAGGAGTTGGAGGCCAATGTTGAGAAGGGTGAAGGAGAACAGGTGTGAGGGTCCCCAGAAGTGGGAATTAAAGAAAGGATTAGGAAGAGGACAAAGATATGGATGGATCAGAAATGGAAGTCTTGAAATCTAACAGAGAAGAAAGGCAATGTCACTGAAGGAGGGAAAGAAAGACAAAACAAAGCTCTTAATACACTGGCCTATCTGTTGCATCCTATGAAATCACTGACAGGGAAAAAGGATAAGTCACTGAATCATTTAACAAGTAAAACACAGTCAAAAAATCCAAGGAGAATTCACCAAGCTTCTAAAAAGGATTACAATAATGACTGATTGAGAAAAAAAAAATCAATAGCAATAATTCAGAAGCATTTCTGTAGCATTCCATGTGCCAGAATTGCAAGCCATAAGAGTATTAAAAAGGGGCGGTGGCTCACGCCTGTAATACCAACACTTTAGAAGGCCGAGGAAGGCCAATCACCTGAGGTTGGAAGTTTGTGGCAGCCTGGCCAACATGGTGAAACCCTGTCTCTACTAAAAATATAAAAATGAGCCAGGCATAGTGGTGTGCACCTGTAATCTCAGCTACTTGGGAGGCTGAGGCAGGAGAATTGCTTGAACCTGGGAGGCAGAGGTTGCAGTGAGCCGAGATTGCGTCACTGCACTCCAGCCTGGGTGACAGAGCGAGACTGTATCTCCAAAAAAACAAAAAAAGATAACAAGTAATGTATTTGGGAAGAAAGAAAAGAAAACTTCTACTTGATTTTTCACAAAGTGTAACCTCTTTCCTGAAAAAAGTCTCCCATTATGTAGAAATTGATTTATCGTGACTATTTATTCTATCTTCACGATGACTTCCAGAAGGTTCCTAACAGCTTCCCAAAAACTCCCCCTCCAGAGATGCTCTAGATATCTGATCCCAAGGAAATACTAAGTAGTCCCATTCCCCTTCAACAAGATCCTCCTATAAATAATTCTTTAGGGCCAGGCATGGTGGCTCATGCCTGTAATCCCAGCACTTTGGGAGGCTGAGGTGAGCGTTATCACCTGAGGTCAGGAGTTTGAGACCAGCCTAGCCAACATAGTGAAACTTGTCATGGTGAAACCTGTCTCTACTAAAAAACTACAAAAATTAGCTGGGCGTGGAGGCAGGTGCCTGCAATCCCAGGTACTCGAGAGGCTGAGGCAAGAGAATTGCTTGAACCTGGGAGGCGGAGGTTGCAGTGAGCCAGTATTGAGCCACTGTGCTCCAGCCTGGGTAACAGAGTGAGACTCCATCTCAAAAAAAAAAAAAAAAAAAAGAAATAGTTCTTTAAGATCCCACCAACTACACTGGCAGGACAAAACAGAGAGGTTAAAAAGCACAGCCCAGGCTGGGTATGGTAGGTCACACTTATATTCCTAGCACTTTGGGAGGCAGAGACGGGCGGATCACCTGAGGTTGGGAGTTGGAGACCAGCCTGACCAACATGGAGAAACCCCCTATTCCCCCACTGTCTACTAAAAATACAAAATCAGGCATGGTGGTGCATGCCTGTAATCCCAGCTACTTGGGAGGCTGAGGCAGGAGAATCGCTTGAACCCAGGAGGCAGAGGCTGTGGTAAGCCGAGATCGCGCCATTGCACTCTAGCCTTTGAAACACCAGTGAACCTCCGTCAAAAAAAAAAAAAAAAAAGCCACAGCCCAGTGTGGTACAAACACCCAAAGAAACAAACTATTTACTCCCTAAGTGAAACTAGTAGATCCCACTGGGACTATCTAGAGCTGCACTATCCAGTATGGTAGCCATTAGCCATATGTACAATTTAAGTTTAAATTCAATACAATAAAAATCTTGGTTTCTCAGTTATATTAGCCATATCTCAAGTGCTCATACTCTACTCTTGGGCAGTATGGACACATAACATTTCCACTGCTGCAGAAACTCCTACTGGACAGCACTGATCTAGAAGCCAAAAGCTTTTGAAGGAATAAGGTTATGAATGAACAGCCCTTGTCTTTCTAAAGGTGGCAGTAAAGTCACAAAAGATTACCAATCACAGACTGCAGATGCCACTGAGAATGGGCAAGAGAATGGTAGAGACCATAGTCTAAAGTATTATTCCTAACAAGAAACTGAATTCACAAAAAGTCTGATGCAGTCACGGCATGGAAAGACAACTAAGATACTATGCAGATGGGACTGGGCAGCACATTTCCTAGGAATGTTGCTATTGATTAAAAGGAGCATAGTGTTCCATGGCTCCCACTAACCCCATGAAATGTCTGAGGACTTCTTCAGACAACTCATTGTGTTTAATTTACAGATAGAGTACGAGAAGCAAAAGGAAGGGCCCTCTCATGGATTAGGACAGATGGTTTTAGTAGGATATACATGGCCAGCCAGTGAGTTTCTGATTCCTGATTCAACTTGTACCTTCCTCCAAATATACCACAGGGCCTGGTATAAATCAGGTGCTTGATATAGATTTATAAAATGAATAAGCCAACATAAAAAATTTAAATGTTGAGGAAATTCTGTTAAAACTTTGGGTCAAAAAAACCAAAAAAACTTCTACATTTCAGCTTAAGATATGATATGGTTGTAAGAGGGAAAAGAAAGTAGGATACAAAATATTCCTTACAGTTTGACCTTGGCTACATTAAAATTTGCATTAAAAAAGACCGGGCACTGTGGCTCATGCCTATAATCCTAGCACTTTGGGAGGCTGAGGTAGGCAGATCACTTGAGCTCAGGAGTTCAGGACCAGCATAGGCAATATGGCAAAACCCCATCTCTACAAAAAATGCAAAAAAAAAATTAGCCGGGCATGGTGGTGCATGCTTATAGACCCAGCTACTTGAGGGGCTGACACAGGAGGATCACTTGAGCCTGGGAGGTTGAGGCTGCAATGAGCCGAGATCACACCACTGCATTCCAGCCTAAGTGCAAAGTGAGATCCTGTCTCATAAATAAATAAAAGACAAAAACATTAACAACAGCAGCTGTTTCTGCATAGAGAGGTTATGGGTGATTATAATTTTCTTCATATTACCTACAATGAGCATGTACTTCCCTTTCTGAAATTAGAAAACTAGGAAAAAAAGGGTCTAGAAAATCCTAGAAAAAATACCAAATTTAGTATTTTGTAATATAAGATTTAAAGGGCCAGGTGCAGTGGCTCATGCCTGCAATCCCAGCATTTTGAGAAGATGAAGTGACCTCATGAGGTCAGTTCAAGTCCAGCCTGGCCAACATGGTGAAACCCCGTCTCTACTAAAAATACAAAAATTAGCTGGACATGGTGGCTCACGCCTGTAATCCCAGCACTTTGGGAGACCAAGGCAGGAGAATTGCTTGAACCCAGGAGTTTGAGACCAGCCTGGGCAACATAGTGAGACCTCTTCTCTACGAATAATTTAAAAATTGGCCAGGCATGGTGGTGCATACCTGTGGTCCCAGCTACTTGAGAGGCTAAGAGAACTGCTTGAACCCAGGCAGTATAGACATCAGCAAGTCATGACCATGCCACTGTACTACAACCTGGATGACAGAGACCCTATCTCAAAACAAAAAAAAAGATTCTGGGGCCAGGCGCTGTGGCTCATGCCTGCAATCCCAGCACTTTGGGAGGCTGAGATGCATGGATGGCTTGAGCCCAGGAGTTTCAACATGGCAAAACTCTGTCTCTAAAAAAATACAAAAATTAGCCAGGCATGGTGGCAAGAGATACTCAGGAGGCTGAGGCAGGAGGACAGCTTGAGTCCAGGAGGCTACAATGAGCCATGACTGTGCCACTGCACTCCAGCCTGGGGAACAGAGGAAGCCCTTGGCACAAACACTCTGCCTGTCTCTGCTGTCCTGGAGGTTACAAACTGTTGATCCCGGGGTTCTCCCAACTCCAGTTCTAATACCCTCCTCCCTCCTCTGCTTACCTGTCATCATTAGTAGAAAAGGAAAACTTAAATTGCAGTAAGATTTACCTCACTTTCAGCCGGTCACGGTGGCTCATGCCTGTAATCTCAGCACTTTGGGAGACAGAGGGAGGTGGATCACTTGAGGTCAGGAGTTAAAGACCAGCCTGGCCAACATGGCAAAACCCCGTCTCTACTAAAAATACAAAAATTAGCCAGGCATGGTCGTAGGTGCCTATAATCCCAGCTACTCAGAGGCTGAGGCAAGAGAATCACTTGAACCCAGGAGGCAGAGGTTGCAGTGAGCTGAGATTATGCATGCCAACCTGGGCAACAGAGTGAGACTCCATATCAAAAAAAAAAAAAGATGTATCTCACTTTCTACTGTAACAACCAAAACAAAGTAAATAACTACTTTCTGTTCTCTCTACTAAACATTTATTCCCCTTTCTGATTTTTCCTCAATTCTTCAGAAGCCAAATGTGGACTTCTACTTGCTTTCGCAAGCCTTGTCTTTGGCTTTCACCGTGTTTGGTAGTATCTAAACCAATAGTAGGTAGAGGGAGGCAGGGAAAATGAAGCGAAACAGTCTACTCTCCTGTTTATTACAAGGTCTTTTGGGTGAGGAGACTGGAACAACCAGCTACAAGAGGCAGTAGATGGTGGGAAGAACCCTAGACTCCCAGGTCCAGGTCAAAGTCCAAAGACGTAGGTTCTAGTCTGGCTTCACTACTTAACAGATATTAGCTTTGAATAAGTCACATAACCTCTCAGCATCATCTGTAAAACAGAGTTAAAATATCTTCAACTACTTACTTTACAGGAGACTGGAAGATTAAAATAAGATATTATTGTGAAAGTGCTCTGAAAATAGTTAAATGCTATTTTAAAAATCATTTCATATGCCCTTGCAATTTCTGCCCCGCAAAACAAAGTACTGGTGGTTGCTTCTTTTCATCACTGGAGCCAAAACAAGCATGGCAAAATTATCCACTTCTTGACAATTCTGAGCCGTAGACAAAATTACAGGCATACTAAAATAAAATGGGAAAAGTACCAACAAATGACAAGAGACAAGTTAACATAAGCCTCGCTTAAAGCTATATTGAGAATGCCTCCTTACAGTCATCTCAGGACAAATTTCTCCGTAAGAGGTTGGTTCTTGTCTTCCTCTAGCTCCCTGAAGCCTGGAGGATGCAGCAATGTCTTCAGCAAAAAGTATATTTATGAGGATAATGGACAGAATGATAAGGTGAAATACTATACATTTTAGGTTTCTCCTTAAAGAGATAGGGCAAGCCAAAAAGGTGATGCCAAAACATCTACAGAATTAACATGGTGGAACAAGCTCAGGTTTTTTTTGAGATGGAGTTTCGCTCTTGTTGCCCAGACTAGAGTGCAATGGTGTGAACTCAGCTCACTGCAACCTCCGCCTCCCGGGTTCAGGCGATTCTCTTGCCTAAGCCTACTGAGTAGCTGGGATTATAGGCATGTACCACCTTGCGCAGCTACTTTTTGTGATTTTTGTCACAAAAATTTTTGTCACAACAGGAGTGATGGGGTTTCTCCTGTTGGTCAGGCTGGTCTTGAACTCCTGACCTCAGGTGATCCACCCATCTTGGCCTCCCAAAGTGCTTGGATTACAGGCGTGAGCCACTGCGCCCAGTCATCAGGCTCAGGTTTTATGAGTAGGAAAGGCTCAAGTTTCCATCTGGTTTTGCCACTTCTTTACTGGGCGAACCAATTTGGATTTTTAATCTGTGAAGTGAGGAATAATATCACCTATTTCAAAGGGATATTCTGAAATTAGAATGTATGTAAATCACTTGGCACATAACAGGTAATAAATAAATAATTGCAAGATAGGCAAATACAACAAAACCCTCAAGACATCTACTTCTATCCACATCTGAAGGCTCTTCCTCTACACCAGTGGTTTGTTCTTAACCAAGGCAATTTTGCCTCCCAGGGACATCTGGCAATGTCTGGAGACATTTTTGGTTGTCACCACTGGGGAGTGCTATTGGCATCTAGTGGGTAGAGGCCAAAGATGCTGCTAAATATTCCACAATGCACAGAGCAGTCAGTGTTCCACAACAAACAATTATCCAATCCAAAACATCAATAGTGAGAAATCCTGCCATACAGCAGGCATTATTTGATACTCAATAGGAGTAAGCTACTTCACCTTTCCTAGCCATCCTCACTAGCAATGGGGAATAAATTTATCTGTGCTCCCTTCCTCATCAAGCTGTTGGAAGGTTCAAATGAAGTAATGGATGAGAGGCATTATTATCATTACACCTATTGCTACATACACAAAAGTTCCCATTTGTTGAGCAAAGATAGAAGCATTCACATACTAGGGAGGGGGACAGGAAGGCTAATGGGGTGGAATTCTCTGTTTGGAGGTATGATGATCTAAAGAGAGCCTCTTGTCTATCTACCTGCCTGGCGAGAGCCAAGAGACTTCTCATGAATAGTGATGGCACAGGAGCACTTATGTCTCAGGGAGAGAGAGGAGTAAAGTGGAATGTGGGAAGTGAGTAGGAATAGCACAGGCATATCAAAGAGGAGCTGACAGATGTTAGGAAGTGAGACACAGCTTGGGTTGTCATAACAATAACATAGACTTGATGGCTTAGCACAACAAAAATTTATTTTCTCACAGTTCTGGAGGCTGCAAAGTTCAAGATCAAGGTTCTGGAAAGGTTCAGTTTCTCAGGATGAACCTCTTCCTGGTTTGTGGACAGCTGCCTTCTTGCTGTGTCCCATATGGCAGGGAGAAGGTGAGAAAAAAAAAGCCTCTTTCTCTATTTATTTATTTTTTTGAGACAGAGTCTCACTCTACTGCCCAGGCTGGAGTACAGTAGCACAATCACAGCTCACTGCAGCCTCAACCTCCTGGACTCAAGTGATCCTTGCAGCTCAGCCTCCCATGCAGCTGGGACTACAGATGTGTGCCACCACACCTGGCTAATTTTTTAAATTTTTTGGTAGACAGGGTCTCCCTTTGTTGCCCAGGCTGGTCTTGAACTTCTAGCTTCAGGTGATCCTCCCGCATCAGCCTCCCAAAGTGCTGGGATTATAGGTGTGAGCCCCGTTATAGGTGTGTGCCTGGCTCAGATTTTATGTCCTTCCTCCTCTCCTAGGCACATTTTTGGGACAGCCCTTCACACACTCACACACACACACAGTAATTAAAGGAGACAGTTTTCTGGAAATATGAGGGGAAGCAGTAGGAGAAACCAAATGGAGGTTCTAAAAAAGCCTGCAGCTGGGAGGCTGAGGCAGGAGAATGGCTTGAACCTGGAAGGTAGAACTTGCAGTGAGCCAAGATGGAGTCTTGGCTCCCACTGCACTCCAGCCTGGGCAACAGTGCAAGACTCCATCTCCGGGAAAAAAAAAAAACAAAAAAAAAACCAAAGCCTGCAGCTTGCCAAAGGAGAGAGAAGTCTGGAGAAAGATAAAAGAAGGGGCAGGCGTGGGAGTTGAGACGTCAGAGGGATGTAAGTGGGGGTGGTAGGATTCAAAAGCAAATTAGTAAACACATAATAAGTCAGCAGCCCCAGAGGCTACACGTGAAGGGCCTTGCCTTGGGCAGATAAAGATAACAGGAGACAGAACCATCTCCTGGTGTCATCGACATCCCTCCCCCACTCATCTTTATCCTTACACTCCATCAACACTCCCTCAGGAAAGGATGGCATGGCCTTACATCAAGCTAGAAGAGTATTTCAGTAGGGGACAATGACAATAAACCAAAAGAATAGAGTGGAAAAGAAGGAATTTCAGGCACATTTACTGAACAACAAGGAACAAGAGAGAAGACAAACCTTTCTTTTCTTTTGAGACAGAGTCTTGTTCTGTCGCCCAGGCTGGAATGCAGTGGCATGATCCCGGCTCACTGCAACCTCTGCCTTCTGGGTTCAGGTGATTCTCCTGCCTCAGCCTCCTGAGTAGCTGGGACTACAGGCCTGTGCCACCATGCCCAGCTACTTTTTCTATTTTTAGTAGAGACAGGATTTCACCATGTTGGCAAGGCTGGTTTCAAACTCCTGACCTCAAGTGATCCGCTGGCCTTGGCCTCCCAAAGTGTTAAGATTACAGGCGTGAGCCACTGTGTCCTAGCCAAAATCTTTCTTTTGGTAAATCATATCACACCAGTTCTGGTGTCTAATGGTGGTCAACTGTGCTGCTCATCTGCTCATTGTGTAGTTCTCTAACAATAACATAAAAAATGTGGTATATTACTGGCATCCAGTCCTCCCTGATGAAAACTGTGATAGTACAGAAAGATCACATCATAGACTTTGCAAACTTTAGGGAGAGCACCGTAGCCTATGTACATCACCAGTCATGGATGGTAAATTTCCCATATTGAAACTGAAAGTCAAGACATTTGGATTCTGAGTCAAACTCCACCTTCATACATTTTTTTTTTGAGAAGGAGTCTCACTGTGTTACTCAGACTGGGGTGAAGTGGTGTGATCTTGGCTCACTGCAACCTCTGCGTCCCGGGTTCTAGCGATTTTCCTGCCTCAGCCTCCTAATAGCTGGATTACAGGCACATGCCACCACACCTAGCTAATTTTTCTATTTATAGTAGAGACGAGGTTTCACCGTGTTGTCCTGGCTGGTTTCAAACTCCTGACCTCAAGTGATCCACCCACCGCTGCCTCTTAAAGTACTGGGATTACAAGCGTGAGCCACTGAGCCCAGCCCCACCCTCACACTTTCTGCTTAGCTTTGCCACATTATTTTTCCTCTTAACATCTCTCTGTGTAAAATACAAAAATCTCACAGGTAACTTGACTGAATTTGCTTTGGGGAAACAAAAGTAGAAAGAAAGAAAAGGGGAAGGGAAACATTGAAAAGATGCTTCAGAAATAGATTTTTTTGGCTGGGCATAGTGGCTCACGCCTGTAATCTCAGCACTTTGGGAGGCAGAAGAGGGTGGATCATGAGGTCAGGAGATCAAGACCATCCTGGCTAACATGGTGAAATCCAGTCTCTACTAAAAATACAAAAATTAGCTGGGCATAGTGGTGCATGCCTGTAATCCCAGCTACTCAGGAGGCTGAGGCAGGAGAATCACTGGAACCAGGGAGTCGGAACTTGGAGTGAGTCAAGATCGCGCCACTGCACTCCAGCCTGGTGACAGAGTGGGACTCTGTCTCAAAAAAAAAGGAAATATATTTTTTAAAGTATTCCCTTCATTGAAAGTCAAGCTATATGTTCTAAGTTACTATTTAGATGATATAGAAAATGAAGTACTATCAGAAGAAAAGGCTTGTACACATTTTAGTGAAAACAGAAAAGTCTTTACCTTATCATTTAGAAGTGGTTTGATCTCTGTGAGTTGAACATCCTGAAGTTCATCCATGAGGACAGATGAGAGTAGAGGAGTCTCAAGAATAAATCAGTAACTCTGAAACAGAGAAGAAAGAAGTGAAGAAAAAGGCTTAAGCCAAGAGTTGGAAACATAATAGTCACAGTACACCCATTCATTCAAATATGAGACTTACTTTGTGCCATGCCCTGCTCAGGGTGCTAAAGACACAGTTACAGCAGGCAGACACTAAAGTGGTCTGTAGGATTCTTGCCTCCTGGTATTCACATCCTTGCATAATCCCCCCAGTGAGTGTGGGTGGGACCTGTGGCTTACTTTTAATCAGTAGAATATGGCAAAAGTGATGGAATGTATATGAGTGACTTTACATGATTGCATTACATAATATTTTCACATCTGTCTTGCTGAGGGGCACTCTCCCCTGCTAGGTTTGAAGAGGCAAGCTGATATGCTGAGACAGGGCCATGTAATAAAGAACTGAGAGCAGCCTCCAGTGGAAAGACAGCAAGAAACTAAGACCCTCAGTTCAACAATCTACAAGGAACTGAATGCTGCCAACAAAAGGATGGAAGCAGATCCTTCCCCAGCTGAATGTCAGATAAGAAGCTGACCGACACCTTGATCGGTGTGTTGTAGAGGACCTACACAACCCACACTAGACTCTACACAATGAATGTGTGTTGTTTTAGGTTATGACATTTGTGGTAATATTTTTATGCAGCAACAGATTAATACAATTAATACAATGGTCTTTGCCCTCATGGAACACACATTTTAGTTACTGAAGATGGAAAAAGAAACAACATACTCAAAGCTATGCTTGGAACAGACTGGAAGATGGATTAAGCGGGGACAAAAATTGAAGGGTTATTACTGCAGGATGAGGCCCTGAATTAGGAATGGCAATGGGAATGAAAGAAGAGGGAACCAAGGCTAAGCTTACTAATTCTCATTTAGGGAATCACAGCAGTGGATGAAAGGTATGGTAGTCAGCTCCAAGATGGCCTTCAATGAGCCTAATGATCCTTGACTCCTGATTTTCATTCACATATATGTATAATCCCCCACCCAAATAAATCAGGGATGGCTCGTGTACTAATAGAATATGGAGGAAGCAACAACTGGTGACTTCTAAAGCTACATCATAAAACACATTACAGTGTCTGCTTCAAGACACTATAGTCTTAAACTACTAGTTCTGGGGGAAGCTAGCCACCATATCATCAAGACACTCAAACAGGCCTCTGGAGGGGCCCATGTGCAGAGGAACTAACTTGCCAGTACCAACCTGCTAGCCATGTGTGTGAGCTACTTTGCAAATGAATCCTCTAGCCCCAGTCAAGAGTTTGGATGACTAAAGCCCAAGGGACATCTGGCTGCAACCACATGAGAGACCCTGGGCCAGAACCACCCTACCAAGCCTGCTCCCAAGTTTCTGACCCACAGAAATCATGAGAGATAATAATTTTGTTTTAGAGTGATCTAAAGCAATCGATAACTAATACAGAGGGAAAGCAGAATGGGGAGTTCAGAGAGAAGAGGCAAGTTGGAGAGAAGTAGGCAGGATAATGAACTACAAATTCTTCTTCCATTCCACCATACAGAAGCCAGGCGCATAGGCTGCAAATACTCAATATTGCAGGAAAGTGATTCCCACCTAGACTCCAAAGTTTCAGGCATCATCCTTTTTGTCTGGTCCTAAACCTATCAAGTCAGGAAAAATGTTAATTAAGAGTTGGGGATTTACATTTAACAACCATTTATTGAATACCCATTGCACTATGGAAGATACAAAAAAGGTCCTTGCCTCTAAAGAGTAGAGATGACATAGATCTATAAATTGATAAATAAAAAGAAGGGCCATAGGAGTTCAAAGGAGAAGCAATTACATCTGATTGGTGGAAATCAAGAAAGCCTTCAAAAGATATTAGTCTAATATACGTGTGTGCATGTGTGTATTTTTTGAGATCTAGTCTTGCTCTGTTGCCCAGGCTGGAGTGTAGTGGCGTGATCTTTGCTCACTGGAACCTCTGTCTCCTGAGCTCAAGCAACTCTCATCCCTCAGCCTTCTGAGTAGCTGGGACTAGGGGCACCCACTACCATGCCCAGCTAATTTTTGTATTTTTAGTAGAGACAGGGTATCACCATGTTATCTAGGCTGGTCTTGAACTCCTGCCCTCAAGTGATCCACTGGCCTCAGCCCCCTGAAGTGCTGGGATTATAGGTGTGAGTCACTGTGCCTGACCTAGTATACTATATTAATCCACTTTTCTATTTACCTTCTAGAGATAGAATGACATGATTTTTATTTAATTACCTATGGAGAGGGTATGTGTCCCAGACTACCTTTTAGCTGTTACTGCCCACCACACTAAAATAAATCCTGCTCCCAACTATGCCTATGTTAGGACAGACTAACAAAAAAAGCCCTCTTATCATTTAATTCAAGGGACCCAGGGGGTGCCTACTGGGAACACTCCTCAGGCTATGAACCCCACAAGCTAACTGTGAATATTCCAAAAGTATGAACCACCTAGAGAGCACAAGTTTGATGATATTTAACCTTCCGATAGGACAGTGGTTCTTTTGCAAATCCCAGGCACCCATATACTTGATTGATCTACTTAATACTCAGAAGTTGAATCTTTATTTTTTGTTTTTATACCAGTCACATTTCAAAAGGGTAGCTTGACTCCTACACAGTGAATTTCAGCCAGCATCTACATTCTCTCTTTCACAGTCCCCACTTAACTCTCAAAATATTGGTCTACCTGGAATCTACTCCTTGTTTATTAATAACACTATAAACTGTGGCTACTTTTTATTTGGACTTTACTATTTATCAGTTATTTAAAATGGCAATTTAAAAGCTTTTTCTGGCTGGATGCAGTGGCTCACGCATGTATTCCCAGCACTATGGGAGGCTGAGGTGGATCACTTGAGGTCAAGAGTTCGAGACCAGCCTGGTCAACATGGTGAAACCCTGTGCCTACCAAAAATACAAAAATTAGCTGGGTGTGGTGGCACACGTCTGTAATTCCAGTTACTTGGCAGGCTGAGGCATGAGAGTCGTTTGAATCCAGGAGGCGGAGGTTGCAGTGAGCCAAGATCGGGCAACTGCACTCCAGCCTGGGCAACAGAATAAGACTGTCTCAAAAAAAATTTTTTTAAAAAAAAGCTTTTTCCCTTTTATAAAAGCAGTACGTGCTCATTTTAGAAAATATGGAAATCAGGCAGGCGCAGTGGCTCACAATTGTAATCCCAGCACTTTGGGAGGCCGAGGTCAGGTGTTCATTTGAGGTTAGGTGTTCAAGACCAGCCTGGCCAACATGGTGAAACCCCATCTCTACTAAAAATGCAAAAATTATCCGGCAGTGGTGGCACATGCCTGTAATCCCAGCTACTCAGGAGGCTGAGGCAGGAGAATCGCTTGGTCCTGGGAGGCGGAGGTTGCAGTGAGCTGAGATTGTGCCACTGCACTCCAGCCTGGGCAACAGAGACTCTGTCTCAAAAAACAAAAAATAACAACAACAAAAAAGAAAATATGGAAATCAGGTGGGAACAGTGGCTCACACCTGTAATACCAGCAGTCTGGGAGGCTAAGGCGGGTAGATCACCTGAGGTCAGGAGTTCAAGACCAGCCTAGACAACATGGTTGAAACCCCTCTCTCTACTAACAATACAAAAATTAGCCAGGCATGGTGGTAGGGGCTGTAATCTCAGCTACTCGGGAGGCTGAGGCAGGAGAATCACTTGAGCTCGGGAGGCAGAGGTTGCAGGGAGCTGAGATCATGCCACTGCACTCCAGCCTGGATAATAGAACAAGATCCTATCTCAAAAAAAAAAAAGAAAAGAAAAGAAATAAGAAAATACAGATATGGAAATCACAGAATAATGAGCAGATAATTTACTCATAGTCCTTCCATCTAAAGAAAATCATTTTAGCGTATTTCCACTTGTTCTTTTTTCCCACTTAAATGGTGATTTCCTGAAACTGTTCAACTCACCCACTCTATTCCCTACTTTAATTCACTCACTGGAAAGCAATGTACTTCAAGTGGGAATTATTCAAATATAACCTCACATGGATGGGCCTGTCAAATGATCGGAGAAAGGCCTAAGGTGCCCTCAAGTCCAAAGTGACTGGCATTAACCTAGCATTCTTTTTTTTTTTTTTTTTGAGATGGGGTCTTACTCTTTCACCTAGACTGGAGTGCAATGGCACAATCATAGCTCTCAACCTCCCAGGCTCAAGCAATCCTCCCACCTGAGCCTCTCAAGTAGCTGAGACTACAGGGGTGTGCCACCATGCCTTGCTAACTAAATTAAAAAAAAAAAAAACTTTTAGAGACAGAAGTCTCACTATGTTGCCCAGGCTGGTCTTGAACTCCTAGACTCAAGTAATCCTTCTGCCTTGGCTTCCCAAAGTGCTAAGATTATAGGTGTAAGCCACTATGCCCGGCCCTACATATTTTTTTAAAGATGAAGAGAAATGCAATATTTGCACCAACAAACACTTAAACAAAGACACAAATTAAATGAGAAGGCTATCCCTATCAGCTAGGCCCAATGCAGGCTCAGGCAATAATGCTGTACAGGACAGTAAGCTGCTCCAGGGTAACTTAGGATTTGGCAACATGGCAGTAGACATTTATCTTCCAGATATTCTAATGCATTCTTCTGGAGACTCCATTTTTTCTTCATTTTCAATGTCTCAAGCCCTTGCCAATGAACAGTTTTATAACATATACAAGAAGACTAAGATTCTGGTAGAAAACTCCATCTCCAGATCCCTCAGCTGCACAGACGGGCTCCCTCCTGGGGATCTAAGGCCTGCAGTTCTGGCATCTGCACAAATTGTATGACTGCCAGATTCCATACTAGTACTAAAAGCTATTAATATTTTCAAAAGCCTAGTAGGGATTTTATAAACTGCAGTAAACAATTTTTGCCTCTTTCCTAGTTATATGAGTAAGAGGGAGGATTGATTAGTAAAAACTAGCCATCCTCAAATTAAGGAAATGAGTGATACCAAATGGCTAGAAACGGCAAGCAGAAAAGGTGACTTACCTACGCTGTCAGGAATTATAATCTCAGCACCTTATTAATCCTGATAACAATCCTCTCTGGTAGATTCCTGATCCCTTCCTTCCCTTCCTTCCTTCCTCCCTCCCCACCGTTTTTTTTTTTTTTTTTTTGACAGAGTCTTGCTCTGTGGCCCAGGCTGGAGTGCAGTGGTGCAATCTCAGCTCATTACAACCTCTGCTTCCCAGGTTCAAGCAATTCTCTTGTCTCAGTCTCCCAAGTAGCTGGGACTAGAGGCGCATACTACCACGCCCGGCTAATTTTTGTATTTTTCGGTAGACGGTTTCCCTATGTTAGCCAGGCTGGTCTTGAACTCCTGGCCTAAAGTGATCTGCTAGCCTTGGCCTCCCAAAGTGCTGGGATTACAAGCATGAGCCACCATGCCAGCTTAGATATCTTTATTTTTTTTCTTAGAAACAAGAGTTTCACTCTTGCCACATAGGCTGGAATGCAGTGGAGCAATCTCAGCTCACTGCAACCTCCAACTCTTGGGTTCAAGCAATTCTCCTGTCTTAACATCCTGAGTAGCTGGGATTACAGGCGCCTGCCACCACCCAGCTAATTTTTACATTTTTAGTAGAGACAGGATTTCACCATGTTGGCCAGGCTGATCGCCAACTCTTGACCACAGGTGATCTGCCTGCCTTTGCCTCCCAAAGTGTTGGGATTACAAGCATGAGCCACCACACCTGGCCTTTATTTCTTTATAGATGAGAAATTTAGGCTCAGAAAAGCTAAGTTACTTTTCTAAAATCCCAAATCTAAGTAATAAAGAGCCAGGAGTGGTGGCATGCAACTATAGTCCCAGCTACTTGAGAGGCTAATGCAGGAGGATTGCTTGAGTTTGAGTCCAGCCTGGGCAACACAGCAAGGCCCTGCCTCTAAATAATTAAGTGAATAATAGGTAAAAGATTTTTAAAACCTTTGCTTTTCCCATTACAGGTTAAAAATCCCAAATTCAAAAATCTGAAATCCAAAATGTTCCAATGGGTTCCTGGAAGAAGTGACAAAGGATGGATGAATGGATGGGTGGATGGATGGATGGGTGGATGGATACATGGACACATACATAAATAAACAAGCTCCAGTGGGCGTCTCCCTTGAGCATGAAGTCCATGCTCAAAAATATTTGGATTGTGGAGTATTTTACATTTTTAGATTTGGGATGCTTAAACAGTAAGTATAATACAAATATTGCAAAATCAGAAAAAAATGCAAAATCTGAAACACTTGTGGTTCAAGGAATTTTTTTTTTTTTTTTTTTTTTTTTTTTTTTTTAGAACGTGTCGCAGTGTGTTGCCCAGGCTGGAGTGCATGATGTGATCTCAGCTCACTGCAACATCCACCTCCTGGGTTCAAGCAATTCTCCTGCCTCAGCCTCCTGAGTAGCTAGGACTATAGGCATGCGCCACCATACCCGGCTAATTTCTGTATTTTTAGTAGAGACGAGGTTTTACCATGTTGACCAGGCTGGTCTTGAACACCTGACCTTAGGTAATCTGCCAACCTCAGCCTCCCAAAGTGCTGGGATTGTGTGAGCCACTGCACCCGGCCTGTTCAAGGCATTTTGGATAAGGGATACTCAACTCATATACCATAACGTCTGTGCCAGGTGTCATCTACTGATTGTAGGACCCTGGGCATTTCCTTGAGGTAACAGAAGTCTAAAGGAAGTCTTTAGACTTCTTTTAGATGCCAAGGTGTGGCATCTCCTTGAGGTAACAGATGTCTAAAGCAATCCTGTACATACCAACAATGACTCAGACACCTTAGAAATGAAGCTCTGAGTCATCACATCAGTAGTTATAACGCTAAGGGCATAGAGAATGTGGAATGAGTAGAGAAAAGAGAAATGAAGTTCCGGCTATTACTTGTCAACCAGTTTCAGAGGCAAGGGCTACTGCTTGCTTGTTAGAACAGTGAGCCTCAGAATCTATCACCTGGGAATCTTGTTTAGGATCTCAGACATAAACAGTTTTAAGTGATGAGAGTAACATGTGACCTCATCACAGAGTAGAGGTGGAGATAATCTGAGCTGAGGAGATAAACTGAAAGGCTTGATTATTATTAGCAACAATCTTCTTTTTTTTTGAGATAGGGTTTGGCTCTGTCACCCAGGCTAGAGTGTAGTGGCACGATCTCAGCTACCTGCAACCTCTGTCTTCCAGGCTCAAGTCATTCTCCCACCTCAGCCTTCCAAGTAGCTGGGACCACAGGGATGCAGAGCCACACCTGGCTAATTTTTGTACATTTTGTAGCATCAGGGTTTCACGCTGTTGCCCAGGCTGGCCTCTAACTTCTGAGCTCAAGTAATGCACCCACCTCAGCCTCCCAAAGTGCTAGGATTATAGGCGTGAGCCACCTCACCCAGCCAATTAGCAACAATCTTCAATAGAGATAGAATGAGTAGATGGGGTAAAGAAAGACTCCACTAATTTACTTTCATCCTGCCTGCTTCCAAAATTTCAGTAAACTAAAGGGAATTTTTATTAAAAAAATTTTTTTGAGCTGGGCATGGTGGCTCACGCCTGTAATCCTAGCACTTTAGGAGGCCAGGGCAGGAGGATCACCTGAGGTCAAGAGTTTGAGACCAACCTGCTAACGTGGTGAAACCCAGTCTCTAGTAAAAATACAAAAATTAGCCAGGTGTGGTGGCACATGCCTGTAATCCCAGCTACTCAGGAGCCTGAGGCAGGAGAATCGCTGAACCTGGGAGGTGGAGGTTGCAGTGAGCTGAGATGACGCCACTGCACTTCAGCCCCGGCGACAGAGCAAGAGGTCTTGCTCTGTCGCCCGGGCTGATTTTTTTTTTTTTTTTTTTTTTGAGACAGAGTCTTGCTCTGTCACCCGGGCTGGAGCGCAGTGGCACCATCTTAGCTCACTGTAACCTTGAACTCCTAGAGCCAAGCAATCCTCCCACCTCAGACTCCCAAGGAGCTATGACTACAGATGTGTACCACTATGCCTGGCTAATTTTTGTTTTTTGGTAGAAATAGGTTTATGGTGCCCAGGCTTAGATGGGATTTTTAAAAGACTCAACAAGTCCGATCAACTAAAATGTAAAGACATTGGAGAACAAAATAGTTTGGGGAAACCTCACTGAAAGATGATAAGGGGTTTGTCAGGCTCCTGGAATTATGAAATGTCAAAAAAAAAAAAAGGCCGGGCGCGGTGGCTCACGCCTGTAATCCTAGCACTTTGGGAGGCCGAGGTGGGTGGATCACCTGAAGTCAGAAGTTCAAGACTCGCCTGGCCATCATGGTGAAACCCCATCTTAAAAAAAAAAAAAAAAAAGAGTGCGTGGGGGGCAGATCTGGGCTACAAAGTTGTTAAAAATAGTACAAGGTCGGCCAGGGCACAGTAGCTCATGCCTCTAATGCCAGAACTGTGGGAGGCCAAGACAGGCAGATCATTTGAGGCCAGGAGTTCGAAACAAGCTTGGCCAACATGGTACAACCCCGTCACTACTAAACATGCAAAAATTAGCCAGGCATGGTGGTAATTCCAGCTACTTGGGAGGCTGAGGCAGGAGAATCGCTCAAACCCAGGAGGAGGAGGTTGCAGTGAGCCAAGACTGCGCCGCTGCACTCCAATCTGGGCAACAGGCTTTCAAAAGAAAATCAATTTCAGTCAGTAATCCAAGAGCGACCCAAGCACAGGTGGAAGTGAGAATGAGTGAGGTAAGCCTCCAAATGATCACCAAACCAGAGATAAGGAGGTCTGCAGGTCCTGGGCCTTTCTGAAGGACAACTCAGTGATGGAAAAGAAAGAACCAGTAAGAGACAAAGAAAAAATGTTTAGAGATGCTAGAGGAAAAGCAGAAATACAATGTCAAAGAACTCAAGGGAGAAGAGAGATTTACACAGAAGTAGAGGAAAACTGTCAAATGCTGAAGAAAAAAGGACAATGAAGATTATGAAAGGGCCATCAACTTTTGACAGTAAAAGTCAATGATGTTAAAATCACGGGAGGCTGAGGCAAGAACATTGCTTGAACTCGAGAGGTGGAGTTTGCAATGGGCCGAGATCATGCCATTGCACTCCAGCCTGGGAGACAGAACGAGATTCCGTCTCAAACAAACAAAAAAGCGGTGACATGGATTGACACAACTAATAAATGGCACAGCTGGAATTGAAACCCAGGTCTTTTGATCCCAAATGCTCACTCTATGCCCTAAATCACAGTCTCCCAGGTCATCACAGATGAAAAGACTGACAGTAAAAAAGAAGAGAAATTCAGGATTGGGAAGACTGCCTCGCCACACCCACACGACACTGAACATTTATCTCTGGTTAAGCAGTCAGGATTAGCCCACAGTCTCTAGGATTAAGCCTTGATATGTAGTGAGTAATAAGAAAGCACAGATGGAGGACTGGAATTCATCTTCACCCATTAATTCAATTAAGTAGGGGAGGGAAAGTCTATAAACACATTGTTACAGTTCAAGGCAGTATACACATAAGCTTCTGAACTGGACAAACTCAGAGGCAGTTTCTCAACCTTGGCACAACTGACATTTTAGGCCAGCTAATTATTTGTTGTAGGAGGTCTGTACTGTGCATTGTACAATGTGTAGCAGCATCCCCGGCCTCCAATACTAGACAACAGTGGCACGTTCTCCCAACAGTTGTGACAACTAAAAATGTCTCCAGATAATGCCAAATGTCCTCTTTGGGGCAAAATCACTCCCAACTGAGAACCACTGCTCTAAGGGTTACAGAGGTTTAGGGCAAAATTGAGTCAATGCAGTTTGTGGGTGCTGAGAAGTTGTTTCATGGAGGACGTAATATCTGAACTGCACCTTGAGAAACAGATAAAATTCCTATAAATGAGAATAAGAATAAAAGAAGAAATTCCAGAAACAGAGGATAGAGAACTTAAAGGCAAGGAAATGAGGAAGCACAAGGTCTGCTAGAAATAGGAAATAAGGTTAAAAATGACAGCTGGAGGCCAGGCGCGGTGCCTCATGCCTGTAATCCCAACACTTTGGGAGGCTGAGGCGGGCAGATCACTTGAGGTCAGAAGTTCGAGATCAGCCTGGCCAAGATGGTGAAACCCTGTCTCTACTAAAATACAAAAATTAGCTGAGCATGATGACTTATGCCTTAATCCCAACTCTGGAGGCTGAGGTTTGAACCCAGGAGGCCGTGAGCCGAGATCTTGCAGTAAGCCGAGATCGTGACCTTGCACTCCAGTCTGGGTGGCAGAGCAAGACTTTGTCTTGAAAAAAGTAAAAAAAGACAACACATTCAAGAGACACAAAGAACAATGTAGCCAGGAAAGAAAAGCTGCAGAAGTAGGCTGGGTCAGAATGCAAAGCACCTGAGCTGGACTTCACTACACAGATAACCCCTGAAGGTTTCTGAGGAGCAGGATGACATAGAAGCTTAACTTTTTTCAGTTGTTTAAAATTTGGTCATGTTGTCCAGTAGTTACCTTAGCTGCACTTAAACCTGGGAAGTAGTGAAGATTATCAATGACTTAGCTCCAACCTTAAAGATCCAATTTAATTGGGGTAAGGTAGGGCCTGAGTATTGTTTTTAAAGCTTCACAGTTAATTCTTACACGCAGCTGGGGCTAAGAACCACTGGTTTACAGTAATGCCCTCATTCTCCAATGAGAAAAAGTCCCAGAAAATTTCAGTGATTTGCCTGAATTCACACAGCCAGCTATGTGTGGAGCAGGAGCTAGCATGTGGATTCTTAGCTCAGCTCCGAAAGAGATCCCAGAGTACTGGGCTAAATTCCATACTTCAGTCTAGAAGATGCAATTATCTGATGACATGGCTCTTAGGTTTCCTCAGGGTTAAAGGCTGAATTAATTATAAAACTACTGACTTAAACATCCCTCAAGTGTCTAGGGTAATGGATGCTGGTTCTATGGCTGTCTCCTGGGGGCCCTTAGGAAAGCAAAGGATCTCAGGAGAATCCCCCAGGAAGCAAGATAAACAAATCAAACCACCCAGCTCCACAGGAGAAACAATGTCTTTTAAAAATACAGCTCACTGAGATTTTTCACTGCATAAAGGAAAGTCCGGGTAGCTCTTCGCCAGAAGAAATACGCTCAGAGATGCCATCCCCCTATCTACACAAGCTAAGGGGTAGGGAGGAATCACAGGCAGCTGCTGGAGTAGCTCATATGCTCACAGATCCTCACTGTAACAGGAAGTACCCCTGCTCATCCTCAGGCCTGGATAAGGGCCATTCACATCCCTCATATTTTCCTGAAAGGAAAAGGGCAGCAACCCCTGCAATACACCCACCTTCCTGTTGTGTCGCTCCTGGGTTCTGGAAGCAGGTGGTAAATGAGAGGTTTGTAGAGACTACCAAGCTGGGAATTTGAGTCTGTCCTATATATTAATTCTATCCATTCCAGGGTCCTGGTATAAATAACTGCTAGAACAAAACAACTCACATGTAGGAGCCTTCTTGTTAATCCCAGACTTCCATCAGCCAGTGGAGGTTTTAACACAGGAGTCATACTAAAGTAACTCTAAAAGCAGAAGCACAACCCCCTGACTTCCACTCCTGAAGGCAACTCAGGACATTACCACTGGCAAAGGCCTGGGGTGTGCTCTTAGATGGCTCCGGGTTCCTGCCAGCTATAAGGCTGAATCCCTGAAAACAATCTGTACTTTAAGTCAGCCTGAGTGACGTAAAGGACAAACAAGAGCCCTAATATGCAATATATAATACTCATACTAGCCAAATTTATTGAGCGCTTACACTATGCCAGGTACCATGATAAGCACTTTAACCATTTATTATTTCATTTTGCTTCCCAACATATTTAGTTAGGTACTGTAATCCACCCCAGTTTACAGATGAAGAAAGTGAGGCTCAGATAAGGTTTTGTAATTTGCCAAAGATCATACAGCTAGCAAGCAGCAGAGCAAGGATCTGAACCTGAGCAATCTGCATCCTGACCTCTATAACCAATTTTCCCCACTTGATGCCATCTGATAATTAACTCTTCTAATGTATTTTCTCAGGTTGGGTTACTGGTGCTTACCAGGAGGTTAATGTAAAAGAATTCTGAAAATTGGCCGGTCATGGTGGCTTACGCCTGTAATCCCAGCACTTTGGGAGGCCGAGGTGGGCAGATCACTTGAGGTCAGGAGTTTGAGACCAGCTTGGCCAACATGCCGAAAGCCCATCTCCACTAAAAATACAAAAAATTAGCCGAGCGTGGTGGCGGTCACCTGTAGTTTCAGCTACTCAGGAGGCTGAGGCATGAGAATTGCTTGAACCCAAGAGGCGGAGGTTGCAGTGAGCCGAGATTGTGCCACTGCACTCCAGCCTGGCAACAGAGCAAGAATTTGTCTCAAAAAAAAAAAAAAAAAAAAAGGGGGAAGCAATTTCATGTTGTTTTTATGAGCTACATATAATTTTCCTTACTCTGATTTATTGGGTTTATGATTTTTTTAGGCCATCACACTAGTGGTACCCCCAAAATAATAGCTATTGCTCCAAAACTAAAAACAGCAGCATCTTTTAAAAACATACTACAAAACTTGCAATAGAAAACTTAATAAGTAATAAAATTAAGTATAAAGAGTAGCTACATCCAGAATTTTACTTGAAAACCCCAGACAGTAGACCATGGGTACTTTTAGGCGGTAAGGGGGTTATTGTCAAATGCTGTAGCTAAAGCCCAGCAGAAACCACCAATGTACTTAAAAAATTAATCTTCAGTGGTGGCTCACGCTTGTAATCCCAGCACTTTGGGAGGCTGAGGTGGGTGGATCACCTTAGGTCAGGAGTTTGAGACCAGCCTGGCCAACATGGTGAAACCCCATCTCTGAAAAAAAAATAAAAATGGAGGCCGGGCGCGGTGGCTCACGCCTGTAATCCCAGCACTTTGGGAGGCCAAGGCGGGTGGATCACGAGGTCAGGAGTTTGAGACTAGCCTGACCAACATGGTGAAACTCCTGTCTCTACTAAAAATACAAAAATTAGCTAGGCGTGGTGGTGTGAGCCTGTAATCCCAGCTACTTGGGTGGCTGAGGCAGGAGAATTGCCTCAACCCAGGAGGCGGAGGTTGCAGTGAGCCGAGATTGTGCCATTGCACTCCAGCCTAGGTAACAAGAGTGAAACTCTGTCTCAAAAAAAATTAATAAATAAAAATAAAAAATAAATAAATTGGCCGGGCTTGGTGGCTCATGCCTGTAATCCCAGCACTTTGGGAGGCCAAGGCAGGTGGATCACCTGAGGTCAGGAGTTTGAGACCACCTGGCCAACATGGTGAAACCCCATCTCTAAAAAATAAAAAAAATAATAATTAATTAATTACTCATTTACTATATTAAATCTCTACGGAAGATAAAAAGTGGCACCTCTACACAAAAAGACTCTATATAATACATTCTTCCCATAACCAGGGAGGACACCAGCTCTATATCAATAACATTAATGTTTGTCACTGTAATTAGTGTTTATACAGAATTCAATTCAGAACGCAAAGAAACCGTATTCCTCCAAATTACATCCCATTCGGCCAACGACAATTTTTTTTTTTTTTTAGATGAAGTTTTGCTCTTGTTGCCCAGGCTGGAGTACAATGGCATGATCTTGGCTCACCACAACCTCCGCCTCCAGAGTTCAAATGATTCTACTGCCTCAGCTTCCCAAGTAGCTGGGACTACAGGTGGATGCCATCATATTTGGCTAATTTTTGTATTTTTAGTAGAGATGGGATTTTGCCATGTTGGCCAGGCTGGTCTCAAACTCCTGACCTCATGATCCGTCTGCCTCAGCCTCCCAAAGTACTGGGGTTACAGGCATGAGCCACCAGCCCTGGCCAACAAATTTTTATTTACAACTGATAATATGTCAAATTCTGTTAGGTACTATAAGAAATATCACAGAACTTTGAGTAGACTACTAGCCCTTTCACAGAAGAGATAAAAGACATAATACTAACCATTTTTGGATAACATTTAAAACATCCTCCATATATCAGTTAATTTCACATAAATGAGAGCACAATTATAGGTAAATATTATACATTAGTTTTACAGAATTAGCACTGTGATTTCTAAAAATTCATTTACCAAAGAAAGCCCTGAAACCTGGTAAATATCCACAAACAAGCCAGCTAAGTTTTTGTGTACTATTTTCAAGAGCTATTAAAAAATAAAGGTGGGGGGGGCATCTTTCAGAATAAACAATTTGACATCCAGCCTGCAGTAAAGCCAAAATGTTATCAATCTTTGTACTTGAAAGTCCTTTTTAATGCACCCCTTCCCTTCACCATTCCTATCCAAGCTTGTCCGTTTTCTTCCAGAATCTCTCATTTGGCCTTTTTTCCCTTCCGTCTTCACTTCTTATCTGGATTTGCTCATTCATTCATCATCTACTAAGTGCCAATTATCAGCCAAGCACAGAGCTAGACCCTGGTCCCTGCTCTTAGGAAGCTTACATGACACTAAGTTGTTACCTGCCCACCTCAATCACCATCACTAGCCTGCAAGCTTTAGCAAAGGCTTTGTATTTCCAGAAGCTAGCAGCATCTGGCATATAGCAGACACTCTAAAAATGTTTGTTGTATGACACTAGATTACTTTAGCAAGCTCTTTTTAATCCATAAATATTTCAGTATGTATTTTCAAAAAAGATTCTTTTTTTTCCTTTTTAAAACACAAAAGCATTATATGCATAATGCAAAAACTAATATAGAAAGGTAAAAAAGTAAATTCCCCAAACCCTAAACCCCACTCCCAGAAGTGATGACCATTAGAGCTTGGTTAATATCTTTCCTGAACTCTCCTATATCAGTATACCCCCACACCTAACACACACACATTTTTTTGGAACAAGTTATTTGACAGTTCTGACTCTAGCTTCTCAACTTTCTAATCAAGTAGTTCTCAAAGCACGATCCTTAGATTAGCAGCATCTGCATCATCTGGGAACTTGTTAGAACTGCAAATTCTTGGATTCCACTCCAGAGATAATGAATCAGAAACTCTGACGGTGGAGCCTAGGAATATGGGTTTTAATAAAGCTCTCCAGGTGACGGTGGTACACACTAAGGGTTGAGAATCACTGCTCTAAGCCAGCCAAGCCAATTTTTTTTTTTTTTTACTGTCCCGTAACCATGGCAGGCATTGCTATCTTGTCTGTTTTATCACCCCCTGATTCAAAATGTTTTCCTCAACCTTTTGATTAATCCTGACCCTATCCACCTGTCAAAGCCCAGAAAGTCAAAGCCCAAAGCAGTCTCACCACAATGGCTCATACTGAATCTTCTTGCCTCTTTCCCCAACTCCCATGATACAATTAGTCCCTTTACCATACAATTTAACAATTGTATACACACAGGCTTCAACATTAGAGAAACATGCTTTACTCTTCCCCAATAGACCATAACCTCCTTGAAGACATGAATCATGTTTTTGTATGTCTTCCCCCACCCCTGTTCTAAAAACATAAAATGGAATCTTTATACAGTTGCTGGTTAATGTCTTTAAGGATGAATTCACTGAGAAGAAACACTGATAAACCTTTAATGGCTAAAAAGTCTGGAATTTCAAGTTGTAGCCCCAGTTCTGCAACCTTGAACAAGTTCAATTCTCAGGATGATGTCTATAAAAGTGAGAAATTTGGACTTAATGACTCAGTGCTCCTTTTCAGCTTGAGTAACATACAATTTTATGAAACATCCCATGTAGGAATATCTTATTCCATTATAGTCGGATATTGCTTTGCTTGTAACATTAATATAGGAATTTTTAGATTTTATTTTAGTGAGGTTAGATACAATGTTTCACAATTAGCTAGTAAGCTCTTTCAACAGGAACCTGTTTGATTCAACTGTGAATCTTCCTTCTACTATCTGGCGCCATACATCCATGTCTTACTCATAGTCAATATATTTACAGAAAATTATTTGGAAAAACTCTTTAAGAAGCATTATTTAGAGAATCTATGCATATATTTGCTGTCTCCCAAAGGACCCTTTTGAATATTTATTATTATAAATACCATCTAATGATATACAGTAAAAAATGTGATTACATTGATACCACCAGGGGCAGAAGACAAAAGAATGTATAAATGGATTTCTGATGCATTTAGGGACAGACTAATGGAGTGTAAGCTTCAGGCTATTCTACTGCAACATACAAATGAAAACTGCCCTGCACACCGAAACAGCATAAACCAACTCCACTCTTGGGAATAAACAGGCATTCTCCCCCTTCAAAAGTAACAATTTAGAATAAAACAAAAGCAGTCAGGCTAGGTGGATCACCCTGTAATCCCAACACTTTGGGAGGCCAAGGTGGGTGGATCACCTGAGGTCAGGAGTTCAAGACCAGCCTGGCCAACATGGCGAAACCCAGTCTCTACTAAAAATACAAAACATTAGCTAGGCATGGTGGCAGGTGCCTGTAATCCCAGGTACTCGGAAGGCTGAGGCAGGACAATCACTTGAACCCGGGAGGCAGAGGTTGCAGTGAGCCGATATTGCACCATTGCACTCCAACCTGGGCAAGAGCAAAACTCTGTCTCAAAAATAAATAAATAAATAAAAATAAAACAAAAGCAGCTTGTGAGCACACCTTTGAGTAACACAAACAGGCTTTTTGATGCAAGACTCTTATCTGCAAGTTTTCAAAAACAACAGGGTGAATGGAGGCCTCTGAGTGGTAAATGGTAATGACAAGTTGAATCTAAAGCAAAGGACAAGCAAAGAGACACTGAAGGGCAGGAAGGAGGAACAAAGGACAGCCGAAGAACACCACCCTTTGAGTAATGAAAAGGGGCGGTGGAAATTCACTAAGTCCTTACCAAGGATTTACTGTGAGCCAGGTATTTGGAGCTGCAAAGATGGCCCATGCCCTCCAGGGGCTAGAAGTCCACCGGGTAAGAGTGAGGCTAAGACCCTGTTTTGTGAACATGTAATTCTAATTGGGAAAATCAAGCAGGGAAGGCTTCACAGAGAAGGTGGTGATTTAGTGGAGCCTTTGAAATGTGGAGGAGGATTTGCTAAGGGAGAAAAAAGACAGTTTGAGCTAGTTATTTTGGGGGAGAAACATTCACATATTTTTATAGCTGTTCATTTGGAACTTTAAATCATGGGAGGCTTCTTAAATTCAGCACCACTCTGTCAATGTTCTCTCTCTTCTTACTTTATCTTAAATACTGAAATGTCCAAGCCCAACCTTGGGGCAGAGCCAGAAAGCTCCGGAAGGAGGTGAGTTCTAGCCAAATCTGCTCTGTCACCTCCAAGTCCAGCCCGCCCAACTAGCCCAGTCAGCCCAGTCCTGCTCTCTTGGCAGCCAGGAAAGGAAGGCTAATAATATCCCCAGAGTGCCAGGGTAATGGGGGGGAAATCTGGATGACGGCAGGAAAGGCTCACTCTTGTTCTGTCTGTAAACCACCAAAGGAGAGTTTCCCTGCCTCCTAAGCCAAGTCTACCTGTGATAGGGAGGCCAGCTCTGCAGGAAAACAAAAAAGGGGGCTTCATGAAAACGAAGAGGGAAACGTTTGAATTAGGAAACGCCGAGGGGTTATGCGAGGTTATCTTAATAAAACGCTTAGCAAGATACCCGGCACACAGCGAGCGCTGGAAGAACGTTAGCTCTTATATTGATAACACTGTTATTATTACAGTAACACCTCAACTGTACTCCAACAAGAAAATCTTCTCTGTGCAGCCTACTTTTACGACGTTCGAGAGCAACTTCAGAGATGACAAGTGATTTCAAAAATTTTTCAAAGGTACGAGATCAAATTCCAACCTCACTGGCCTAAGAGCCCTAGACCTTGAGTAGAGAGCTGACCCTGCCACTTGTCAGCTGCCTGACCTTGGGCACGGCACTTCACCTTCCCGTGCCTCAGTTTCCTCGGCTGTTAAGTGGGGCTAAGAGGCATCTCCCCGGCAAGGTCGTCGTAGGGTCCCGTTAGAGAATACTCTCTGCTGCTTTGTGGCCGCACAGGTGCAACGGGTGCTCACGGCCCCTCTTCCAAGCATCTGGGCTCTTGGGGCGGGCGCGGTAGATGGATGAGCAACCCCGAGGCCCACCAAGCTCTGCCGCCTGCAGAGTCAGAGCGAGAGAGGGGCTCGCGCCTGCGGGGAACGTCCCTGTGACCCAGGGTGTTGAGCCCGGAGGAAGGCTCTCTTGCTGCCCGCACACTGTGCGGGCGGGCTAGGCGCGCGGAGCGGCCGAGGGAAGCCCGACTGACCCAGGTCCGGCGGGCGGGGCGGGGCCGGGGGCCCGAAGGAGGCAAGCAGCACCGGACCCCAGGGCCCCGCCGAGCCGCGAAGATGATGCGGAGAAGGAGCAGGGCAAAGGAGCAACGCCCCCGCATGCGACGCCGCGCGCCCCCCGCGGGCCTGGCGGAGGCGCTCACTCACCTGAGGCGCGGGCAACCGCCGTCAGTGCAGCAGCAGCGGCGGCGGCGGCGAGAGGGGCGGGGGAGGCGATGCGGCCGCGCAGACGTGCCGGAGATGCCTGGGCCGCGCATGCGTGCTGTACCCGCCTGCCTTTGGAACTACCGAGAAGATGGTAGCCGAGTCTGGAGAGGCTGGCGGCGCCATATTTGATGTAGTTTTTCTTGCCGCGGAGTTTCCTCAGAGAAGAATCTTAGATTTTGGAGGTGCTGGAGGGAGGGCCATGGAGCGCTGCGTCTGGAGCGCTTCCCTCCTTTCTCTAAGTCGCATCCTTATGAAGCCCCTAAGAGCTCTTGGTGGGTATGGCATACTCCTTTTAAGGTGACCTAGAGCCATACTCAAGGTCACGGGGCGCCTAGCGCAGTGCTGGCACGTTGAAAGAGCTTAACAAATTTTTGGTGAATGAACATAGTAATTTAAGAACTAGAGTCCAAGACTCAGGGCTCCGAATTATCAGTCCTCCATTGTATCACCCCTGTCGGCCAAGCCATCTACTTTCTTGATTGCAACATTAGAAATGGAGTTTTTTTCCCCCCAGAATGCTTGCAGTTACTAAACGTAATGACCCAACAATTAGACCAAAACATACAGGACATACTCTCTTCCTCTAGTTTATTTATTTATTTTTATTATTAAGTATCACTGATTAATTTTTTTTTTTTTTTTTGAGACGAATTACAGGCGTGAGTCATCGCGCCCGGCCCCTCCCTGCCTTTTTTTTTTTTTTTAAACAGTCTCCCATCGCCAGACCGGAGTGCTGTGGCGCCATCTCTGCTCACTGCAACCTCCTCCTCCTGGGTTCAAGCGATTCTCCCGACTCAGCCTCCTACTTAGGTGTAGCTGGGACTACAGGCACGCCACCACCCCCGGGTAATTTTTGTATTTTTTTTTTCAGTACTGACGGGTTTCACCATGTTGGCCAAGCTGGTCTTAAACTCCTTGCCCTCAAGTGATCCGCTCTCTTCAGCCTCCCAAAATGCTGGGATTACAGGCATGAGCCACCGCACCTGGCCACTGAAAGTATATTATTTTAAATAAGAAAAATTGAACAAATAAATATTACCAAACATCTCAGAGGGCAGCAATAATATCGTTATTCATCAAGCACAATTCCTGAACCAAATTTAGTTGGAGGGAAAACTAACATTAATTAACCACAGCCATTTATTATATGGCTTATGTTAACATTTACTGAATTCAAATTAGTTCTAGTTCACCATCCACTATTTAACTATCCATATGTCCTTGGTTAGACTAGTAAAGCCTCTCCATGCTGGAGTTCCTCGTGTATAATCACACACGCAGAAATAGAATTTACAAGGTTGTCGCAAAGACTGAATAATAATATGTATGTAAAATGCTTAGAGCTCAGTATTATTTGTCTTTGTTGTATCCTGTTTTGCTGTTGAAGACCCAAAACACACTTCTTGAGTTTGAACAAATCCTTATAAGCAAAAAATGCAATACAATGTAATAATGAAATGGGGGAGGGTACATCATCTTTAGAGAGATAATCTGTCCCCATTTTGGGGACAGATGAGGAAATTGAGGATAAAATGAAAATTCACTCCAACTCTCTCCATTCTACTACTCTCCTTATGAAAGAGTAGGGAATTAAGAGCATTCCTCTGATTCTTGAGCTATAGATAGATAATGACCACAGACAAGGGTTTCACCATGTTCCCCAGGCTGCTCTAGAACTCTTGGACTCAAGCAATCCTCCTGCCTAGGCCTCCCAAAGTTATGGGATTATAGGCATGAGCCACTGTGTCCTGCCCTCCTCTGATTCTTAAATGTTGGCTTTCCATGAGGTCATCCAAACTTTCCCTTCTTGCTCTACTCTGGACTATATCATTCATTCTCAAGTCATCAATAACTAGACATCAGCAACTCTCAAATGTTATCTCCAGTCCAGATTTCTCCACCCAGTTTTCCACCTGCGTTGATAGACCAGTTGATTTCTCCATTTGGTATCCCAAATAGAACTAGCTTTCCCATCTCTAACTGCTCCATCATCTACCCATTGTTCAAGCTTTACCCTCTGCAGCATACTGACACCACTAAACTTTTATATTATTTAATCCTTATAGCATCCCTGTGATACAGGTTCTATCATTCTCCCAACCTTCGAGATAAGAGATTAAAAAACTTTCTCAGCCACCGTTAGTAAGTGGCAGGTTTTTAACACCTAGGTTACACGCTTATGTTCCAGACACTGTGAGCAACACAAGCAGTCCCACCCCACTCATCCACTGCCAACACCCAGCACAAGCTGTCATTTCTCACCTAGGCTCCTGCAATAACCTAGCTGGTCTCTCACACCCACTCCTTACTTGCTTCTGTCTTTTCCCCAGACCACAACTAATCTTTTAAAAATAAAGTTCTGATCCTCTTGCCCTTTCTTGAAGCCTTCTAATGACTTTCAATTATACTTATCTCAGGTCAATCTTCTACTGGTGCCCAGCACTCCTGCTCTATTTTTTTTTCTAGTGTCCCAGAGTGCTCCACTCTCCGACTCAAGCCTTTGAAAATTGCTTCTCCTTTTGCCTGAAATACTTGCCCCATTTAACTCCTTCATCTTTCCCAAGTCAGCTAAAATATCTCTTCTGCAGTTCTCTCTTGTTCCTTGTATCTTCAGCAAACTGAGCATCATGAGGGAGAACCCATGTGTTTTTGCTCTTTGCCCCCTCCTCCAATCCTAGAACTGTGTGTGGCATATGTAGATACTCGGTAAATATATAAAGGAATAAAGAACAAATGTAGGTCAAAGCAAGGAGATGTCATCTCTCATTAACTGACACTTGTGCCAAGCTTTAAGATTTAAGATTATGACTGGGTGTTTAACTGAAATGGGATTTGTCCCTTTAGTGGAATCAGAGAATAAGAAACAGTTTATTTTGGCTGAGCATGGTGGCTCACACTTATAATCTCAGCATTTTGGGAGGCTGAGGTAGGTGGATACCTTGAGTCCAGTTCGAGACCAGGCTGGACAACATGGAGAAACCCTGTTCCTACAAAAGTACAAAAGTTAGGCCGGGCACCGTGGCTCATGCCTGTAATCCCAGCACTTTGGGAGGCCAAGACGGGTGGATCACCTGAAGTCAGGAGTTCAAGACCAGCCTGGCCAACATGGTAAAACCCCATCTCTAGTAAAAATACAAAAATTAGCTGGGCGTGGTGATGCATGCCTACAGTCCCAGCTACTCAGGAAGAGGCTGAGGCAGGGGAATCACTTAAACATGGGAGGTGGAGGTTGCAGTGAGCCTAATGGTGCCACTGCACTTCAGTCTGGGTGACAGAGGGAGACTTTGTCTCAAAAAAAAAAAAAAAATTAGTCAGTATGGTGGTACACACCTGTAGTACCAGCTGTTTGGGAGGCTGAGGTGGGAGAATTGCTTGAGCCCATGAGGTTGAACATCCAGTGAGCCATGAGCGTGCCATGGCACTACTGCCTGGATTTATTTATTTATTGAGACAGGGTCTTGCTGTTATCCAGGCTGCAGTACAGTGGCACGATCATAGCTCATGGCAGCCTTGAACTCCTGAGCTCAAGGTATCTTCTCCCCTCAGCCTCCTGAGTAGCTGGGACTACAGGCATGAGGACTACAGCCATGCACCATCAAGCCTGACTAATTTTCAAATTTTTTTGGAGGGACGGGGGTCTCACCATCTTGCCTAGGCCGATCTTGAACTCCTAGCTTCAAGTGATCTTTCCACCTTGGTCTCCCAAAATGCTGCATTACAGGTGTGAGCTGCCATACCTGGCAAGAATAAGATACATAATAAGCAATAAATTAGATGGTGGGCTTTTTTGTGTGTGTGTGCCGTTTTTTTTTTTTTTCTTTTTGAGATAGGGTCTCAGTCTGTTGCCCAGGCTGGAATGTTGCTACAGGCACACATCACCACACCCAGCTAACTTTTTATATTTTTTATAGACAGATTTCACCTGGCTGGAGTTGTATGATCATGTCTTACTTCAGCCTTGGCCTCCAGGCTCAATTGATCCTCTCACCTCAGCCTCCCAAGTAGCTTGAACTACAGGTATGCACCACTGCTCTCAGCTAAACTTGGCATTTTCTGTAGATAGGGTTTTGCCATGCTGCCCATGGCTGGTCTCAAACTCCTGGGCTCAAGGAACCCACTCACCTTTGCCTCCCAAAGTGCCTGGCCTTGTTGATTGGTAATTGATGCCTCCCTAGTGCCTGGTAATTGATGCACAGGTATATCTCAACACTACTGCTCACTTCAGCATCTTGGCAAAGAATCCTATTTCCTCCTTGTCTTTTTTTTTTTTTTTTTTTTAAGATGGGAGTCTTGCTTTTTTTGCCCAGGCTAGAGTGCAGTGGTGCTACCTTGGCTTACTGCAAGTTCTGCCTCCCGGGTTCAAGCCATTCTCCTGCCTCAGCCTTCCAAGTAGCTGGGATTACAGGTGTATGCTGCCACACATGGCTATTTTTTTATATTTTTATTAGATATAGGGATTCACCATGTTGGCCAGGCTGGTCTCAGACTCCTGACTTCAAGTAATCCACCTGCTTCGGCCTCCCAAAGTGCTGGGATTACAGGTGTGGGCCACCATGCCTGGCCTCCCTGTCTTTTTAATTGTTTATATACCCAAAACATAGACAAAGACAAGGGAAAGCTTTTAATTATGTGAAATTTTACAATACAGATTATAAACAAATAGAACAATGAATAGTAGTACTTAGGCCTTTCTTGTCATGAATCCAGGATTTAGGTCAACTCAGTATTAAAAACAAGCACGCTACATACAATAGGACATCGAGAATGAGTGGTATTCCTTCAAATTGGACATCTTGTGAAGTGATATATGTATCCCAATGATGCAAATAATGCTTATAACATTTTAATTTTCATTTTTTTTTTTTACAATTAAAAATTTTTTTTTGAGATGGAGTCTCACTCTGTCACCCAGGCTGAAATACAGTGGTGCAATCTCGGCTCACTGCAACCTCCACCTCCTGGGTTCAAGCAATTCTCCTGCCTCAGCCTCCCGAGTAGCTGGGACTACAGGTATCCGCCACCATGCCCAGCTAATTTTTGTATTTTTAGTAGAGACGGGGTTTCACCGTGTTGGCCAGGATGGTCTCGATCTCTTGACCTCACATTCTGCCGCCTCGGCCTCCTAAAATGCTGGGATACAGGTGTGAGCCACCTCTCCCGACAATTTTTTTTAAAGACAGGATCAATTAGCCAGCGTGGTGGTAGGTACCTGTAATCCCAGCTACTCGGGAGGCTGGGCAGGAGAATCGCTTGAACCCAGGAGGCAGAGGTTGCAGTGAGCCAAGATCGTGCCACTGCACTCCAGCCCAGGCAACAATAGCAAAACTCCATCTCAAAAAAATAAATAAATAAAAGACAGGGTCTAACTCTGTCACTCAAGCTGAAGTGCAGTGGTGCAATCAGGGCTCACTGCAGCCTCAACCTCCTGGGCTCAAGCAATCCTCCCACCTCAGCCTTTTGAGTAGCTGGCACTACAGACACATGTCACCACACCCAGCTTTTTGTATTTTTTGTAGAGACAGGGTTTCACCTTATTTCTCAGACTGGTCTTGAACTTCTGGGCTCAAGCAATCCACCCGCCTCAGCCTCCCAAAGTGCTAGGATTACAGACGTGAGCCATTGCACCCAGCCTCAAAACTCTTCTACCTAAAATCACCTTCAGAGCCATACTAGAGAAGTAGTATCATTTCTGTACAACCAGAATCTAACTTGGCCACTATAATGTTTCCTTAGACTTTCTCATAAATGACTTTTAGATTGTTTCAAAACCTGAAAAACATCTTCACAGGATAAAGATAAAAGAATGGGCCACTGGATCTGAAGATCATTTCAAAAAAGAAGTTTAAACTTTCAAGCAGTTTGCACATTCCTGTGAAAAACGTCTATACAATGTTCATTTGGATGCATACATTCCGTCACTTTTTGAAAAAAGTCAAAGTGCTCTACAGTCAGTCCTGCCAGTTGTCTTCAAAGGCAACAGAGCAGAAATCACACAGTCACCACGTTCTGGGGCACTCTTCCCATTCTTCTCCTCTTGGGCACCTTGTGGCAGAAAAGCTCATAAGGTCACTGACAAGATCCAGATCCACGTGTGGCAGGTGGGTTCTGTAGCTGAAGCTTGAGCAGTTTTCGAGCTGGTGATGGATCTAATTGTTGCATGCTTCTCTTCCCTGCAGAGAAAAGAGGTCAAAAACTAAATTTCAATTGAATTAACATAACATTTATTGAAAACGTAATGTATGGACATTGTGCTAGACATGGAAGGGCATTACAAAGACAAATAAGAGTCTCTGGCCTCAAGGAGATGACAATCTGGTAAGAAAGCCAGGCACAGCTGGGCATGGTGGCGCATGCCTATAATCCTAGCACTCTGGGAGGCCAAGGTGGGGGGGATTGATCGCTTGAGTCCAAGAGTTAGAGACTAGCCTGGGCAACACAGTAAGACCTTGTCTCTATAAAAAATTAAAAAATTAGCCTAGTATGGTCCTAGCATGATCCTCCAGCTACATGGGAGGCAAGAGGATCACCTGGGAGCCCAGAAAGTTGAGGCTGCAATAAGTCATGACTGCACCCCTATACTCCAGCCTGGGTGACAAAGCAAAACCCCATCTCAATTAAAAAAAAAAAAAAAAAAAAAAGGTGGCTCATGCCTGTAATCCCTACACTTTGGAAGGCCAAAGTTGGCGATCACTTGTAGTATGGAGTTCAAGACCAGCCTGACCCATGTGGTGAAACCCCATCTCTACTAAAAATACAAAAATTGCCAGGCATGGTGTCACATGCCTGTAATCCCAGCTACTTGGGAGGCTGAGGTGGGAAAATCTCTTGAACTCAGGAGGCAGAGGTTACAGTGAGCCAAGATCATGCCACCATACTCTAGCCTGGGCAACAGAGTGAGACTGTCTCAAAAAAGAAAGAAAGAAAGAAAGAAAGAAAGAAAGAAAGAAAGAAAGAAAGCCAGCCACCACTATAATCACAATACAATGTGATCAGTAAGATGGTCAGGTGTAGTGGCTCACACTTACAATCCCAGTACTCTAGAAGGCCAAGGCAGGAGGATCACTTGAGCCCAAGAGTTGAAGACCAACCTGGATAACACAGGGAGACCCCATCTCTACAAAAAAATTTAAAATTTCGCTTGGTGTGGTGGTGCATAATTATAGTCCCAGCTACTCTGGGAGCCTGAGGTCAAAGGACTGCTTGAGCCTACCAGGTTGAGGCTGCAGTGAGCTGTGCAGTCATTGCACCGATGCACTCCAACCTGGATAACAGAGGGAGAGTGAGACTTTGCCTTAAAAACAAAAAAAAAAAAAAAGGAAGAAAGAAAGAAAAAAAAAAGAGGAAAGAAAATGAGGGTATGCATAGCAAATAATTTAGGGATGGGAGGAGACCAGGAAAAGCTATAGAGGAGTAACGTCAGTGTCAGTTAGAAGATTCTTGAGAAATAAAGAGGGAAAAAGCAATGAGTGGGTATTTCCTAAATCTTGGATTTACAAAAGCAACAAAATATTTCATGGGGATTTAATTCTAGTTTACTGTGCTTCTGTAGAATTTACATCTAGAAATTTCCTATCAACTCTGAGTACCCATAACATACTACTTATTGTGGAGAGAAAAACAAATCACCACGCATAGGTCTTACCCTCTTGGACCATAGGCTTTGAAGGGCAGTTTTTATCCCAAAGGCTATCAGATGGAAAATAGCCCAAACTGGTCCCCTCAAGGGACAAGCTTACCAAGCTGTACTGACACCTTCTGGAAGCACTGGGTACTTTCATCCGTAAAGGCCTGCAGTTGTTTCACTGATCCTTGCAGCTCATCCACCTGTAGAAAAAAGACAGCTGTGAGTTGGAAGGGTCCATGGCTTCTTGGATGTTCCTCAAACCCATGAAGCAAGCTTTTGCTCAGGAGCTTTGGGCTTGCTGTTCTTTCAGCCTGGAATGCTTATGCCAGATATTCTGTTTGTTCCTCCAAAGCCACACTGCATTCTTCTCCAGGCTGTCCTATGCTCCAGGAGGCTGACCCATGTAACCTCTACCAACAGAATGCCTAAGTGGGAAGGAGCTGAATGAGTTATCTTGAGTTGGCTCTCTCAAATCAGCTAACTATGTGACTTTCTCCCATTAGGTGCTACAAGAACTGCTACTCCTTCCTCCTTTCAGGCCTAAGGGAAGAAAGAGCTCTGCTGCCTATAAGCCCCAGGTTACTCCACTAACGGTTGTGGTTCTCCAGTACCCATACCTTTCTATTTAGCCTTTTTGAAAATAAACTCTCCTTGAATTACCCTTTCAAATGCCCTCTGCTTGGTATTAATACTTGGATTGATACAATACTACTATTCCCCCAAATGTTCTCATGGCTCATTTCCTTCAAGTCTCTGTTAAAATGGTACCTCAGAGAGGCTTTCAATAACCTTGCTGTAGGCCAGGCGTGGGGGCTCACGACTGTAATCCCAGCACTTTGGGAGGCTGAGGCAGGCAGATCACAAGGTCAGGAGTTCGAGACCAGCCTGGCCAACATGGTGAAACTCTGTCTCTACTAAAAATACAAAAATTAGCTGGGCGTGGTGGTGGGGGCCTATAGTCCCAGCTACTCGGGAAGCTGAGGCAAGAGTATTGCTTGAACCCAGGAGGCGGATGTTGTAGTGAACTGAGATCGCACCACTGCACTTTATTATTATTTTTTTTTTGAGTGACAGAGCAAGACTCTGCCTCAAAAAAAAAAAAAAAACCTTGCTATATAAAATAGCAACCCACCAACCTCCCTGTACTGTCTATCCCTCTTACCGTGCTTCATCAGCATTTACCACCATATATTCATTTATTATTTTTTAATTGTCTCTCCATGTTTTCCCAAGGTAAAGTTGAATATACTTATTCAACTTACACTTTTTTATATTCTCTAGGTCTTTTAATTTCCAAGGATTACAAGGTGGCAAAGCTGGATAACTCAACCAAATAAACATGAGCCCACTTACCACCAACTCCATACAATCAAAGACTTTGCTCTGGTTCTGTAATATTTTCTGGTAGTCAGGCTTTGTATTAAGAATTTCATTCTGAGAAGACCCAAGATATGTTATAGGTTCCACTTTGACCTCAGTAATTTTGGCCTCAGTTGATCCTCTAAAAACAAAACAAAAGAGCTTTTGAGCAATTCTGTAATCATTTTCTGGAAGAGATACCAGATTACCCTATAAAGCTTAATCAATGTATCTCCACTCTATGCTAGTTACAGGCTCTCTTCTTAACAAGAAGTTCTGAAACAATTATCTAGTATTTGTCTTTATAACTCCAGACTCCAGAAAATGCTGGAAACTTCCAGTCAGTTGAATCCACCTAATAGTAAGGTCCATATACCAGAAGGACTATACTTGGGAGAGTGAAGCCAAAGCTTGCTATCCTAAAGTCAGTGCCTACAATTGTTTACCAAAACATGCTGGCCTATCTGAATTATCTAAAATAACCGAACAGGACTGAGAGCTCATGAAAACTGATGATGACCCTTTAATAACAACAATTTACTGAGTGCTAAGTAGGTACCAGATACTGCTGGGCACTTTACATTTGACCTCATTTGACACTCACAATAACTCAATAAGGAAGGTAGTAATATCATCCCCACTTTCAAATGAGGAACCTCAGGCTCATTCAAGACTAAGCGACTTGCCCAAGGTCACAAACTAAGGAAAGTTAGTTAGAGTCTGAACAGAGAAAGTCTGCTTCCAGAACCATTCCTCTTAACCTACAAACTTTGACACAAAAGTTTTTATCCTAAACTGGCAACTTACACATTATCTATCTTCATAAATAGAATATGTAAGAAGTGAATAAAGTAATTGATAACCATCATTACCTGGATTGGGGAAGTTTTTCCAAACCATGTTCCTCAAAGCCCCCCTCTACTGATAGGCCACTTTTGCAATTAGGGTTTTGACTAACATTTTATAGTTGGGATTCTAGCTAAGATTCTATTTCGAAAAAAAGCTTAAAATCACTGGCTTAAATGTTCAACTAAATCAAAATCTAGCATTTTCTGGCCAGGTGCTGTGACTTACGCCTGTAATCTCAGCACTCTGGGAGGCCAAGATGGGCAGATCACTTGAGGCCAGGAGTTCATGACCAGCCTGGCCAACATGGCGAAACCCCGTCTCTACTAAAAATACAAAATTAGCTAGGTGTAGTGGAGCATGCCTGTAATCCCAGCTACTCAGGAGGCTGAGGCTGGAGAATTGCTTGAATCCAGGAGGTGGAGTTGCAATGAGCTGAGATTGCACCACTGCACTCCAGCCTGGGTGACAGATCAAAAAAACAAACAAACAATAAAAAAAACACCTAGCCCAGCCTGGCCAACATGGTGAAATCCTATCTCTACTAAGAATACAAAAATTAGCCAGGCGTGGTGGCACCTGCCTGTAATCCTAGCTACTAAGGAGGCTGAGGCAGGAGAATTGCTTAAATCCAGGAAGTGGAGTTTGTAGTGAGCTGAGATGGTGCCACTGCACTACAGCCTTGGCAACAGAGTGAGACTCTGTCTCAAAAAAAAAAAGAAAAAAATCACCTAACACTTTCCCACTTTTCCTCTACCTTCAAGACCCAAAGAGCCTCTCTTTCCTCTTTCCTCCATCACCCCCTTTCATGTCTTTCATTCTCCAAGAAGGCCCTAGCCAAGGGCATCCTCCAAACCTGCAGCTCCAAGGCCATGTGCTCACTGAAGCCTCTTGATTACTGTTCTTGGCCCAGCCCCAGGCTGCCAGGTACAAGGTAGAGATGTGCTTGTCTCCCCCAGGATATGAAATGGTAGCCAAGGACACAGAACAGAATCAATTGTGTTCCTGTACTGAAAACAGTGACACCAACTCCTCTTCTTCTCACTCACTTCCCATTTATGGTCAGAGAGTGCTAATACACACTACAGAATTTGATGAGCTTATTGGCCTATGAGAAAGCATTCATCTTTCAATTCGTGCTAATAGAATTGAAATAAACACTAATCAAACTCCACAGGTTTTTAAAGACAGTTTTTACAGTTGATAGAACTAACCTGGACAATATCTCTTCAGCCTCCTGCTGGTAGTGCTGCAAGAGCTTATCCCAAGTCTGACGTTCTAAAGAAAACCTACAGAATCAGGAAAAAGAAATTCAGTCATTTTTTATAATCTTATTCTGAATCACTTAGGGTAACAATAGTTATGTGCATAATCTGGTTATAAAATATGAGTTGAAATGTCATTAAAGAATTAGAAAGCCTGATTGATTCAGAGGATATTAATTTAATCATATCAAACCTGAAATCTTCAAGTCAAATTAATACTCGTATTCCCTAGACTCCATTCTATGAAATTGACCAACAGTAGAGTCCATAAAATTCTCAATATGTAGCCTTCTAACTTCTAGTATTGGTGCACTAATGCTGACTCTCCAAATACAATGCTTATTATTCACTTTTTCCAAGTTTAATTTCTCCAGATGGGAGAATGAATTTAGATTTTCTAACAAAGGTTTACTCATTTTCACTTACTTTGTTATGTACTCCTTCATCTCAGCCACAGATGCTTCCAGAGAAATATCTGATGCTTTTCTGGAAAACAGACAGGACTATGACACAAATCTTTCAAGAAGCATTTGCTTTAATATAATCTCTTACATAGATTTTATTTATTTATTTTTGAAATGGAGTCTTGCTCTGTCACCTAGGCTGGAGTGCAGTGGTGCAGACTTGGCTCACTGCAACCTCTGCCTCCTGGGTTCAAGCAATTCTCCTGCCTCAGCCTCCTGAGCAGCTGGGACTACAAGCGGCCGCCACCAAGCCTTGCTAATTTTTTTTTTCTTTGCGAGATGGAGTCTTGCTCTGTTGCCCAGGCTGGAGTGCCAGTGCTCACTGCAACCTCTGCCTCCCAGGTTCAAGCTATTCTCGACTCAGTCTCCCAAGTAATCTGGGATTACAGGCACATGCCACCACACCCGGCTAATTTTTGTATTTTTTTTTTAGTAGAGATGGGGTTTCAGCAGGTTGACCAGGCTGGTCTCGAACTCCTGACCTCATGATCCACCTGCCTCAGCTTCCCCAAGTGTTGGGATTATAGGCGTCAGCCACCACACCAGGCACCAGCTAATTTTGTGTTTTTGGTAGAGATAGGGTTTCACTATGTTGGTCAGGCTGATCTCAAACTCCTGACTTCATGATCTACCCACCCTGGCCTCCCAAAGTGCTGGGATTACAGGCATGAGCCACCACACCTGGCTGTTTATTTATTTATTTTTAGTAGAGATAGAGTCTTGTCATGCTGCCCAGATCTCAAGCTGCTGGGCTTAAGTGATCCTCCCACCTTGGCCTCCCAAAATGCTGGGATTACAGGTGGGAGCCACTATGCCCAGACTTCTTACATAATTTTAATATTTCAAAAAATATTTAATGTTGGACTGTATTTCACTTTTGCACTAGGTTAATAGCTTTCTAAGTGGTCTCTTTATATTCTATTTCTCTTATCAATCCCAATTCATATCATGGCCAGATTAACCTTTCTATGCTTAAAAACTCTGTGACTCTACTGCATATAGAAGAAAAGTCAAAACTCCTTAACCTGGCACTTAAGGCTCTCTGTATTCTGGCATCGCCTAGCTTACCAACTTTGATTCCTACTGTTACCCAATGGCTTAAATGAGTTGGGTAATTAATTCTAATGGAAAAGAAGCAGGCACTGAAAAGGCCAAAATATTGCATATGTACTTGGTATTCTACCTTGCAAAAACAAATTAGTTGTGCCACCATTCATGTTTTTTTTCTATCAAAGCCTGAGACACAAAACCATTTCTACCTCTGGCTAAGAATCACTAGCCTGTGCTAAAATATACTGCATTAAAAAGAAGCTGGGTGCAGTGGCTCACACCTGTAATCCCAGAACTTTGGGAGGTCAAGGCAGGTGGATCACCTGAGGACAGGAGTTTGAGACCAGCCTAGACAATATGATGAAACCCTGTCTCTACTAAAAATTCAAAAATTAGCTGGGTGTGGTGGCTGGCATTTGTAATCCCAGCTACTCACGAGGCTGAGGCAGGAGAACCGCTTCAACTCGGGAGGCAGACGTTGCAGTGAGTTGAGATTATGCCATTGCATTCCAGCGTGGGCGACAATAACAAAACTCTGTCTCAAAAAAAAAAAAAAAAAAAGAGAGAGATCCTACTTTAAGCTAAAATATTTTTCATTTCCTGACTAGCAATGCCAATCCTAAGGACCTCTGTGAAGCCAAAACGTAAAGCTCATGATGTAAGCCCAAGTAAAGTGACTTGTTGCTGGGTGGAAATTAGGGGGTTCGGGATGTTAGCCTCATCCCCTACAGAGGAAGTACCAGTTTTGGGGGTAGGAGTTTTAAATTTCTGCTAATATTCAAGAGCCATGTTCTTTAGCTGTTGGCAAGCTAGCAAAGATCTGAATTATGTTTTTCCCCTCATCTTTTCATAGCTGGTTCCTTCCCACCATTCAGATCTTACAGGTTTCAACCCCATGGTCAAATCATTAGAGGTCTTCTCTGAACAATCCAGTTAAAATTGCCCACCCCCTCAAGTCACAATTATATTTACTGACCTAGATTATCACTATCTGAAATCATTACTTCCTATGTATTTGTTTGATTGTGTCTTCTATTATAACGTATGACAAAAGAGACCTTGCTTATTTGTTATTATATCCCCAGTATCTAAAAGAGCCTGGTACATAAGATGCTGAAACAGCTGGGTGTCGGGGCTCACGCCTGTAATGCCAGCATTTTGGGAGGCAGAGGCAGGAGGATCGCTTGAGCCTAGGAGTTCTAAATGCCTGGGTAACACAGGGAAACTCCACCTTTAAAATTAAAAATAGGCCAGCACGGTGGCTCACATCTGTAATCCCAGCACTTTGGGAGGCCGAGGTGGGTGGATCACCTCAGGTCAGAAGTTCCAGACCAGCCTGGCCAACATGGTGAAATCTGTCTCTACAAAAATACAAAAACATTAGCTGGGTGTGGTGGAAGTCACCTGTAATCCCAGCTACTCAGCTGTAATCCCAACTACAGGTGCCTGTAATCCCATCACTTTGGGAGGCTGAGGCAGTCAGATCACTTGAGGTCAGGAGTTCAAGACCAGCCTGGCCAATATGTGAAACGCTGTCTCTACTAAAAAAAAATACAAAAATTAGCTGGGTGTGGTGTCGGGCATCTCTAATCCCAGCTCCTTGGGAGGCTGAGGCAGGAGAATTGCTTAGACCCAGGAGGCGGAGGTTGCAGTGAGCCAAGATTGCACCATTGCACTCCAGTCTGGGCAACAGAACGAGACTCCATCTCAAAAAAATATAACAAAAAAATAAATAGGTTGAGCGTGAGACTCACGTCTATAATCCCAGTGCTTTGGGAGGCCGAGTGGGGCGGATCACTTGAGGTCAGGAGTCAGGAGTCACTAGCCTGGCCAGCACAGTGAAACCCTATCTTTACTAAAAATACAAAAAAATTAGCCGGGCATGGTGGCGTGCACCTGTAGTCCAAGCTACCTGGGAGGCTGAAGTTGCAGTGAGCCGAGATTGTGCCTTTGCACTCCAGCCTGGGGGACAGAGCAAGACTCCATCTCAAAAAATAAAAATAAAATAAATAAATAAATAAAAAGAGAAGATGCTGAGTAAATGTTTGCTGATGAATGAACAACTATCAGATAACAAAAGTCCTAATTCAGTCATAATTTAGAACAGAAGGGGAACTGCTTTTACCCATTTGAATCTTCAAAACATTTTTGTAGAGTTCCATCAGTTTCCAGTCTATCTGCAAAATGTTTCAATTCTTCAGAAAGAGAAGATGCTAGACAGAACAAATTTATGTGTCATAAAATAAAGATAATATGCATTTTCACAGTGAGATGCTAACAAAGATATAATATACTTAAGGTAGTCTCAGCTCTAGGATCTGCTGTTACATGTTGGTCCTCGAGCCCACCCAAAAGTGTGGAGTTAAGTATATAGAGAAATTTTATCTTTTTTTTCTTGGTAGGTATAGATAAAATGAAAGACAACTCATTTTTATTTATTTATTTAGAGAGACTCTCGCTCTGTCACCTAGGCTGGAGTGCAGTGGTGTGATCTCAGCTCACTGCAACCTCCACCTCCTGGGCTCATGCAATACCCCCACCTCAGCCTCCCTATTTGCTGGGAAGACAGTCGGCACGACCATGTCCAGCTAATTTTTGTATTTTTTGTAGAGATGGGGTTTCCCCATTTTGCCCAGGCTTGTTTCCAACTCCTGGGCTCAAGTGATTCGCCCGCCTCAGCCTCCCAAAGTCCTGGGATTATAGGCCTAAGCCACTGTGCCCAGGTTTTATGACATTTATGATAAATGTTTCTATAAATGACCTGTGAAAAAGCAGATTAAAGTATATCTGGGGCTAGGCGCGGTGGCTCACACCTATAATTCTAGCACTTTGGGAGGCCAAGGCAGGTGGATCACTTGAGGTCAAGAGTTCAAGACCAGCCTGGGCCAAAATGATGAAACCCTATCTCTACTAAAAATATGAAAACTAGCCAGGAATGGTGGTGAACACCTGTAATCCCGGCTACTCGGGAAGCTGAGGCAGGAGAATCACTTGAAGCTGGGAGGCAGAGGTTGCAGTGAGCTGAGATGGTGCCACTGTACTTCAACCTGGGCAAGAATGAGACTCTGCCTCAAAAAAAAAATGGTCAGGCAATAGGCAAGAAGGTAATAAGAAACACTAAAGGCAAATAAAAAATTATGGGCATAGCCGGGCATAGTGGCATGCGCTTGTAGTCCCAGCTAATTAGGAGGCTAAGGTAGGACTGCTTGAGCCCAGAACAGCCTGAGCAACATAGTGAAACCCCATCTCTTTATTAAAAAAAGAAAACCAAAAAGGTGAGGCACAGTATCTCACTGCCATAATTCCAGAACTTTGGGAGGCTTACATGGGAGTTTCACTTGAGCCTAGGAGTTCCAGACCAACCTGGGCAACAGAGCAAGACCCCATCTCTACAAAAACATTTTTTTTTTCAAAAGTTAGCTGGGTGTGGTGGCACATGCCTGTAGTTCCAGCTACTTGGGAGGCTGAGGAGGGAGAAATGCTTGAGCCCAGGACATCAAGGCTGCAGTGACCTGTGATCATGCCACTGCACTCCAGCCTGGGCAATAGAGCAAGACCCTCTCTCAAAAAAAAAAAAAAAAATTAGGGGCATAAGGTTGAAAACAGGCCTCTGCTAGACTTGAAGGGTCCACTACTACATTCAAGTAAAGAATGCAGAGGGAAATGGCTATGTTAATTAGTTATCAAGATAATCCTAACATATATACTTTAATTAAGTTGATGGTAAAATTCTGAGATAAACAATTTTAACTGGCAAGTAAACCTAACTAAGTTCATGTATTTTCTAGACCTTTTAAGTGGTAAACTTGAGTATTTCTGACCCTGGATAACTGTATATTTACACTATTAGCAGAATAGGTACTTCCTAGAAAGTTGAATCATTAGTAATTTATTTCACAGACAAACAGCTAATTTCCTCATAATATAAAGAGTTCCTGCTGGGTGGAGTGGCTCACACCTGTAATCCCAGCACTTTAGGAGGTCGAGGTGGGTGAATCATCTGAGGTTAGGAGTTCGACACCAGCCTGGCCAAAATGGTGAAACCTCGTCTCTACTAAAATGTACAAAAATTAGCTGGGTGTGGTGGCATGCCCCTGTAATCCCAGCTACTTGGGAGGCTAAGTCAGGAGAATCGCTTGAACCCATGAGGCGAAGGTTGTAGTGAGCCAAGATCATGCCATAGCACTCCAGCCTGGGTGACAGGGCGAGACTGTCTCAAAGTCAAAACAAAACAAAATACAAAAATTATCCAGGTGTGGTGGCGTGCGTCAGGAGGCTCAGGCAAGAGAATTGCTTGAACCCAGGAGGTAGACATTGCAGTAAGCTGAGATCACCCCAGTGCACTCCAGCCTGGGCAACAGAGTAAAACTCTGTCTTAACAAAAAAAGGTGGGGGAGCTAGTTTTATGAGGCAGCAGCTTCTCTAAACGGGGATGCTGCGAGTGAGTTTTGACTGCCCAGAGTCAAAGCTCACTTTTCTGTTAACAACTTACCTTTGGCTCTAAAACTTTCAAGGCTGAAGCCCTTAGTGTCCCTTAGGAAAGGTTCAAGTTTCTGAACAGAGAACTTAATAAAGAAAAGCATTTTTAGTACAATGACCAAAAATTTCCAGGCCAGTCCTAAATTTATGTCAATTTATGATGTTTAATAAATGTGAAACTAACGAAATTGATTTAATTTTTACACCTAAGACTCTTCACATAAATAAATAAATAGATCAAGGAAAAAAAACCTTTCATTGGCTGGGCATGGTGGCTCACGCCTGTAATCCCAGCACTTTGGGAGGCCAAGGTGGGTGGATCACGAGGTCAAGAGATCAAGACCATCCTGGCTAACATGGTGAAACCCCGTCTCTACTAAAAACAAAAAAATTAGCCAGGCATGGTGACGCATGCCTGTAATCCCAGCTACTCGGGAGGTTGAGGCACGATAATTGCCTGAACTTGGGAAGCGGAGGCTGCAGTGAGCCGAGATCACACCACTGCACTCCAGCCTGGTGATAGAGCAAAACTGCGTCTCAAAAAAAAAAAAACCCTTTATTGCTTGGACTATACATTTTGACTTTTGGTTCAGGAAAAAAAAAATTGTTATTTAATTCACGAAAATTACCTGCTTATCTAAACTGATGTAAGTACCTGTTAGCCACATAATAAGTACATAAAAATATAACAAAAAAAAAACTACATAACATGGGTAATACATTGATTTAGTACATAGTCAGAACTCAAATGTCCATCATAACTTAGATTCTTACCTCTACCCGTATAATTTGCTGCCTATGGGCACAAGAGACTACTGGGGAAAACCCTGTTAGCTACTTAGTTAGCAACACCCCCACCAATGGGGTTGATACAGAGCCTAGTCCAGAGAGAAATTAGCTAATTGGTCTAAATCTGGTTTTCAAACTAATCCTACCCAGGGAGAAACATCTTTTAATCTTAATAGGTTAATTACACAGTATTGATATCTCTTTAAGATTGTCATAATAGCAGTTAATATCCACAAAAACATTTCCCAGTTCTAAGAATCTCACCTGAAAACTGGAAAGCAGGAGACAGCCAAGCCGTTTGCTTTCTGTGAAATCGACACTGATAGACCTGCTGAGCTCTAACATAAAACATTGCCACATTTAAGGGGCTGGACAGTTACATAGTTAGCAACTAAGAAAACTGAAAAATTTCCTCCCTCTTAATAAATCGAACTTAAGGCAAGAACAGCCTTTTCTGGTTTAAGAGACCATTCTAATTTTTCCAGGATCACTGAGGAATGAAGTTTACCCATTTGTGCACCCAAACTTAAAAAAAAAAAAAGTTATCTGGGCACAGTGGCTTACACCTGTAATCCCAGTACTTTGAGAGGCCTAGGTGGGGGGATAACCTGAGGTCAAAAGTTGGAGACCAGCCTGGCCAACATGGTGAAACCTTGTCTCTACTAAAAATACAAAAATTAGCCAGGCATGGTTCTGGGCACCTGTAATCCCAGCTACTTGGGAGGCTCAGGCAGAAAAATCGCTTGAACCCAGGAGGAAGAGGCTGTGGTGAGCCAAGATCGTGCCACTGTACTCCAGCCTGGGTGACAGAGCGGGACTCTGTCACAAAAAAAAAAGTTATAAGAATCCTAGTATTGTCCGGGTATGGTGGCTCATGCCTACAGTCCCAGCACTCTGGGACCGAGGCAACAGATCGCTTGAGACTCGGAGCTGGAGACCAGCCTGGCCAACGTGGTGAAACCCCATCGCTACTAAAAATAGAAAAATTAGCTGGGCATAGTGGCATGCACCTGTAATCCCAGTTACTCCAGAGGCTGAGGCACAAGAATCGGAAGGGCCCAGGAGGCAGAGGCTGCAGTGAGCTGAGAGGTTGCAGTAGCTGGGACTACAGGCATTTTTAGTAGAGACAGAATTTCTCCATGTTGGCCAGGCTGGTCTTGAGCTCCCGGCCTCAAGTGATCTGCCTGCCTTGGCCTTCCAAAGTACTCTGATTACAGGTGTGTGCCACCGTACCTGGCCACATTTGAGTATTTTTATAGGACAGGCACTGCAATGTGCTTTAAACACTTTGTAATGTATACTATAAGAAGAGTACTATTATAAAGTTCCATTTTACAAATGGAAAAACTGCAGCTCCGAGGGAAAATGACTTATTTGAGGCCAGAAATTGGTGGACCCAGAATTCAAACCCAAGTCCGTCACCAATATCTGTGTTTTTCCCACTATTACCACAATGCCTCTCTATAATGACCTAATAATAGCATTAATAGCTAACATTTGTTGAACACTTGCATTTTGTGAAATGCTATATACATACTTCATTAAACCTTGAGGCAAGTATCCTATGAATTCCATTCTGATGACAGATGACACAAGCACAAAGGCTGTACAGTAAGAGGTAACTTGCCCAAGGTCATACAGTGAGTTATTAGACTGAATTGGGTATTTTACATAATTATGTGACTAAATCCCTAACCAACTGCAAGATGTAAATACTGTTTTTTAAAAATTATGTCTACTTGGGCCGCACGTGGTGGCTCACGCCTGTAATCCAAACACTTTGGAGGCCAAGGTGGGCAGATCACCTGAGGTCGGGAGTTCAAGACCAGCCTGACCAACATGGTGAAACCCCATCTTTAAAAAAGAAAAAAAAAAATATGTCCACTTGAAAACAATTATTACATAGCAAAGGAAGTTTACTTTGTGAATTATGAGAGCTACATTTCTTTTTGCCCTCTAGCTTCAGCTGATTGTGTTTTTAAATTCTCTTGTCTCTTCTCTTGATTGTCACTGCTGTTACCAAGAAAAACAGAATACTTTCTGCCTATAACCAAGGAAACCTGGCAGGTTGCCAGAAATAACCAGGCAAAAACCAATCTTATTACATTGGTGCCTTTCTGTTTATTTATTTATTTTTTTGAGTTGGAGTCTCATTCAGCCACTCAGGCTGTAGGGCAATGGCGTGTTCTTAGCTCACTGTAACTTCTGCCTCTCAAGGTTCAAGCAATTCTTCTGCCTCAGCCTTCTGAGTAGCTGGGATTACAGGCGCATGCCACCACATCCAGCTAATTTTTTTATTTTTAGTAGAGACAGGGTTTCACCATGTTGGCCAGGCTAGTCTTGAACTCATGACCTCAGGTGATCCGCCTGCCTCAGCCTCCCAAAGTACTGGGATTACAGGCGTGAGCCACTGCGCCTGGCTGGTGCCTTTCTGTTTATGTCTAAATGCTCTGGCATAGAGCTAAAGATAGGGCTAACTTCGGGGATGCACTAATGTTTTCTCAGCACATCTAGGGAATAAAGTACACGGGCTTTGTGGCAGCAATTTTCTGACGTGCTAAGTGGCTATTTTTACCCAGATTTCTTTCTATGCATCAGACCACTTGAAAATGAAATATCTTAAAACGAATCACAACAGCTTAACATTTCAGGGCTTATTATGTGCCAAGCACCGTGTTAATGTAAGATAGGTATTTCACCCCCAGGTTGCTGATGAGGACCTTAAGGCAAAGAAGGTTAAGTAATTTACTCAAGATCACAGAGCTAGTATAGTCTTCCTGAAATATGGAAGCCTTTCCATGTTATATCCTGTACTTTGATGCTTACTAAGATATACTTACTATTGTAAATTCACACAAAATAACACAAATCATTCTGTATAGCACCCCTAAAAACTAAGTTTTTCACTCCAGATACAAGCGCATGCACACACACAAGTGCACACACACACACAGAAAGGAAGTTGGGAGGGAGGAGAGAGGGGGTAGGGAGAAAGAGACAAAAGTTTTTTTAGAGACAGGGGTCTCACTTTTTCACCCAGGATGGAGTGCAGTGGCACAGTCATAGCTCACTGCTGCCTTGAATTCCTGGGCTCAAGCGATCTTGCCTCAGCCTGTCTCCAGTAGCTGGGACTACAGGTACATGCCACCATGCCTTGCTATTTTTTAAAAAACTTTTCATAGAGATGAGGCTCGCCTCTTGCCTAGGCTGTTCTCAAACTCCTGGACTCAAGTGATCTTCCTGCCTTGGCCCCTCAAAGTGCTGGGATTACAGGCATGAGGCACTATCCCTGGCCCACTGTAGATATTTGTATGTCTCCGAGATATTTCTAGTTATAAAGGTTAAAATCATGTATCAACCCAACTACCTTCTGCTCCACTTTAGGGTATGGGACAGAAAACTGCAGGAAGAAATCTTTAATGTCTCTCATCCTAGCAGAGGTAAGTACTGAACAATTAGAAATTTATTTGTGGCAGCTAATAATAAGTAGTAAGCCAAGTGCAGTGGCTCACACCCATAGTCCCAGCTACTTGGGAGGCTGAAGTGGGAGGACTGCTTGAGCCCAGGATTTCAAATCCAGCCTGGGCAACATGGCAATATCCTGTCTCTTAAAAAAATATAGCAATAATGCTGAACATTGACTAGGTGTTTGACATAAGTACTTATAAAGTAGCAAATCATGTCTATTCAACTACACTTTCTGCCATACCTCACTGCCTCTTATCTGAGCTGGAACCTCACTGTCTTTTATTTGAGCTGGAATCTCACTGTCTTGTATACCCAGCACCCCACCTGTGATGCCCTGGTGAATGGGATGCAGTGACTTCCGCCGGTTCGTTTCTTTCATACTTGCTCGCCGCCAGGATTGCCTCTTGTCTTGATAACTGGCAAACTGTTCTTGAGGAGACAAATGAAGGGACCTCGAGTGAAGTCTTTCCTCGTGGCTGAGATCATAATTTTCCCCCTTTTTAGGGCTAGAGCCAAGGTGAATTCTTTCCTCTGAAACGCCTTGATGCATCTCCAGGGAGGCAGATGTTTTAGTAAACACTTCCACAGGGCTCAGACTTGATTCCAACTGATGATCATGAGTCTTAGACATCACTGGTCCTTTTTCTAGCATTTGTTATAAAAAAGTCAAAATACAAAATCAAACCCGCCACAACTATTTGTGCAAAAAAGAGGCAAAAGTAAATATATGCCCGCAGATCATGGAAACATTAAGAAAGCATCTATGCAAATAATGAATATGTGATTCCAAATCCACCAGGAGCCAGGAAAGATCTGAGTATAGCTCAGAAGCCTGAAACCAAGGTAAGAGGTACTGAATTTCACTACAATACTTACCATCTATGATCTCTGATCTAGTCACTGAAGTCATCCTAGGTGGTGAACTCTGAAAATAGGAAAATGAAGGGATCTGTTCTTCACATTTCAGCTGAAGTCTCATTGGGGTTTTACTGCCCCAGAATAGGCCTTGTGCTCTTCAGCCTCTCTGAACTGCCCTTAACCACCTCCCTGACAGAGAATATCAGGAGGGGCCATTATCTCCTCTTCCGAATTTCTATACACCTTGTTGGTAGAAATATTCAAATCTCCCTTAATAAACACCCTACCTTACTTCCCAATTACTTTGTGTTTAACTAGTCCCTAATTCCATTGATGACATTATGGTCTACTTGGTCTTTCAAACTAGAAAAACCACACCAACCTTTACTTCTTATTCTTAGTTCTCCAGATCCAAAATCCTAACTGTTCTATAAACAGTCTCTAAATCTTTTCTCCATTCTCACTGTTACTAGTTTGCTTATTTATTATTTTGAGACAGGGTCTCACTCTGTTGCCCAGTGCGGTGGCACAATCTTGGCTGATTGCAACCTCCTCCTCCCCAGTTCAAGTGATTCTCTTGCCTCAGCCTCCCGAGTAGGTGGGATTACAGGCGTGCACCACCATGCCTGGCTAATTTTTGCATTTTTGGTAGAGACAGATTTCCCCTTGTTGGCCAGGCTGGTCTCAAACTCCTGGCCTCAAGTGATCCTAGGCCTTCCAAAATCTGGGATTACAGGCATAAGCCACCATGCCCAGCTTCACTGTTACTAGTCTAGTAAAGGTCTCATAATTTGTGGTGCCCGCTCCCACTATCGAACAGTCTCTCTACTAGTTTTCCTACCTCCAACTGCCCCTCTCCAGTCTACTCTTTTTGGTTTTTGTGTTTTTTTTTGAGGCGGAGTCTCACTCTGTCACCCAGGCTGGAGTGCAGTGGCGCAATCTCGGCTCACTGCAACCTCCAGTTCCCAGGTTCAAGCGATTCTCCTGCCTCAGCCTCCTGAAGAGCTGGGATTACAGGCACCTGCCACCACACCCACTAATTTTTGTATTTTTAGCAGAGACAGGGTTTCCCCATGTTGGCCAGCCTGGTCTCGAACTCCTGACCTCAGGTGATCTGCCCACCTTGGCCTCCCAAAGTGCTGGGATTACAGGCCTGGGCCACCACACCCAGCCCAGCACAGATCTGTCCTTCTACCTGTTAAACGTAAACATCCTTCCCAACCTAGCTCAAATATGAAGCTTTCACATCACTTTGGCAGAACTGGTAGCTACACCCCTTGGTCTTCTTAGCATTGGCTATAAAATCTGTTTACATGTCTGTCTCCCCAGCCAGGCTGTATTTGTATTCCTAGTGCCTGTCATGAACACCTAAAAGGAAGAAGTCAGGGACGTGTCTTGGGCATCTCTGCATCTTCCATGCTATCCCTGACTCCCAGCAGAAGTCTGTCTGCGGGGGGTGCGAAGTAAAAAGATATGAATATATGCAGAGGGACAAAAAGGAAGAGATAACAAGGAGGGGTCGGTCAAGGTTCTGAATCCCCACAGTCCTTACGACTGTATTCTACAGTTCCAAGCTTGGATAATAACGACTGTATCATACAGATCCAAGCGTGGATAATAATGACTGCATTAGACAGATCCAGGCTTGAAAAAGCAACAACTGTCAACTGTTAAACGCTTATTCTATGCCAGGACCTGTGCTATGTAAGCGCTTTACTTGCATCATTATTTCATTTGATCCTTTCCACAACTCCGTAAGCACCATTAACTCCACTTTGCAGACAGGGGAACTGAGGTTCAGAAGGGCAAAACGCCTGGCCCAAGCTTGTGACACAGCCAGCCTGGGGGCAGAGGGGAAATTCGAACCCAGGCCTGTCCCCCCGGCCCTCTGCCCAGTCCTCAACCCTGTTTCTGGAGCCTAGCCCCCTGGCTCGGCAGAGAGATCTCTAATGGAGTTGGTGGGGGGCGCCTGCCCTCGGGTTTCATTTCACCCGGGAGGAGATCGCTGCGCCCCTGGGGCTCCCCAGTGTCCATGGCTGGGGCCGTGGGGTGCGGCGGGTCGGGCGGGGGGGAGGGGTACGAAGCCAAAGAGTGGTGCGGCATGGGCGGGGCCACATCAGGGGACAAGTCTGTGACTTCCTAACCTCAGCGCGACGCCCGTCCGGTCCGGAGCCTCCGTCCCTGAAGCACAAGTCCACAGTTCGCTTTCCACAGCCCTAGGTCACTCCTGGATCCCTTGCACCGCTGCAGCCGATCTTCCGAAGTCAGGGTCAAGCGGTTCGCCCACCTTCTATGTCACGGTCACCGCCTCCAAAACTCCCGCCAACCAAGGGCGCATGCGCGACCGTCGGCTTCTCGGGCGCGCGCGCGCAGAACGCCTGCCTCCGACGATGCGCATGCGTACACCGCCGTCTAAGGCTCGCGGCAGCCCCACTCTTCTTTTCCAAGTCGTTCACGTCCTGTCCGGCCCCCTCACCACTTCCCCCCAACACCCTGCTCGGGAGTCCCTTTCCGGGACCAGCAAAGCTGTCGTGTCCTTTTGCCCCCGACGGCCCCAGAGCCCATCCAAGATGGGGGAAACAGGCCCAGAGAGATTCTTGCCGAAGGAATATAGTGCCTCAAAGGGCATCTGATGCCCGGCCCCCGTCGCTAGGCTCTAATCCCCACTCACTTTATCTCCTTAAGTCCCAAAATGTGGACCGTGACTCTCCCCAGGTTGGACTGGAGCTCCGAGTTCAGTTTGCCTCACAGCCTATCCTCCTGCTCTAGGACTTTTTCTCTCGTTTCCAGGCCACCCCCTCAAACTGCTTGCTTTACTCAAGCTGCTCTGCCTGGGAAGGACTTGCCTGCTTTTCCTAGCAACATCGTCCAATTTTTTTGTTTTTTTGACACGGAGTCTCGCTCTGTCGCCCAGGCTGGAGTGCAGTTGCACAATCTTGGCTCACTGAACCTCTGCCTCCCAGGTTGAAGCGATTCTCCTGCCACAGCCTCCCCAGTAGCTGGGATTACAGGCACCCACCACCACTCCTGGCTAATTTTTGTATTTTTAGTAAAGACAGAGTTTTACCATGTTGGCCAGGCTGGTCTCAAACTCCTGACCTCAGGTGATCCACCCACTTCGGCCTCCCAAAGTGCTGGGATTACAGGCAAGAGCCACTGCACCCAGCCACATCCTCCGACTTTAAGCCTCAGCTAAGGAATGATTTCTCTTGGATCCTTCTCTGTGTCCCCAGGCTGAAAACCCGCTGTGCTTTCTGTGTTCCCAAGCGCCCAATCTCTGCCTGCTCCACTATCCCATGCTGGCCTGGGAGGCTTCAGGGAGCGGGCTGCTTCCTTAGCACCCAGCATGGCACCACCAAAATGTCCCCTTGGATGTGCACAGTCCTTTCCACAGGGAAACCTCCAAATGTTAAATTATAAGCAGCCCACAAAGTCCAAAAGGGGTTGGAGAGAGGCAGCTGGAGCTGACTGGGATCATTCTTCCTAAGAGTTGTGGCCCTTGGAAAAGTTTTCTGGTGGGAGACAAAAATCTGCCTTCCTGAAATTTCCACTCTGTGGTTCCAGCCTGCTGGCTACAGCAGCCATTCTGAAAGTAGAGATTTGCCTTTGGCTCCCTGAATATCACTTTCTAGGGTTGAGGGGTACCCAGTTTATGCTTGCCTGCCTCTTAAACTCCTGTCAGTGTGCCAGGAAGAGAACTCTGTTCCTTCCCAGCTAGGGCTGGCCATGCTGGGGCACACTGAGAATACTACTTCATGGAATCCAGACCCAATACATCTTCTATATCATTTTCTTGCTTTGAATTGCTACATGACTCCCTCCTGTCCCCAGGAGGCACATTTTTTTTTTTTCCCTATAAGGTACTGTGTCATCAGGCCAGGTGTGGTGGGTCATGCCTATAATCCCAACAGTTTGGGAGGCTGTGGCCAGTGGGTCAGGATCACTTGAGGTCAGGAGTTCAAGACCAGCCGGGCCAACTTGGCAAAACCCCATCTCCACTAAAAATACAAAAATTAGATGGGCGTGGTAGTGTGCACCTGTAATCCCCGCTACTCAAGAGGCTGAGGCAGGAGAAGCGCTTGAAACCAGGAGGCAGGGGTTGCAGTGAGCTGAGATGGCGCCACTGCACTCCAGTCTGGGAAACAGAGCAAGACTCTATCTCGAAAAAAAAGAAAAAGAAAAAAGGCACTGTGTGATCTGACCCGGCCTCTTCTTTCAGTTCCCCAGTTCTGCTCTGCTTTTTTGTTTTTTTGAGTCTTGCTCTGTCACCCAGGCTGAGAGTATAATGGCATGATCTCGGCTCACTGCAACCTCTGCCTCCCAGGTTCAAGCGATTCTCCTGCCTCAGCCTCCCAAGTAGCTAGGATTACAGAGGCAAGCCACCATGCCTGGCTAATTTTTGTATTTTTAGTAGAGATGGGGTTTCGTCATGTTGGCCAGGCTGGTCTTGAACTCCTGACCTCTAGTGATCTACTTGCCTCAGCCTCCCAAAGTGCTGGGATTACAGGTGTGAGCCACTGTGCTGGCTGCTCTGATCTCTTTCTACAAGGCTTTCGTATATGCTATTCCCTCTCCCTGGAACGACTTCCCCTCAGTTTCCTGCCTACAACACCATGGCCTTCATTTGGTCAACATCTCAACCTTAGGTGTCATTCAAATGTCCTTTCGTCTGTGAAGCCTTTCTTGTTTTCTCTGGGCTTGCTGAGCACCCTGAGCTCCCCCTGCCGTTGCCATTTGATTTTATATCTTCCAGGTCATTCTATTATATTCTCAATACCTAGCACATGCCTGGCTGTTGTTAGCCCCTCATAAAAGAGATCTATGAAAGTATCATGTAGCCAGCTTCCAAGATGGCCCCCAGTGATCCCCGCTTCCTGATGTTCATGGCCTTGTGCAGTCCCCTCCTACACTGAAGAATACGGGTCTGTATTACCAATTAGATATTGCAGAAGTTATAGTCTGTGGCTCTTTCTCTCTCTCTCTCTCTCTCTCTTTATGTCTTGACGGAGTTTCACTCTTGTTGCCCAGGCTGGAGTGCAATGGTGCGATCTCAGCTCACTGCAACCTCCGCCTCCTGGTTCAAGTGATTCTTCTGCCTCAGCCTCCCGAGTAGCTGGGATTATATGCAGCACCACCATGTCCAGCTAATTTTGTATTTTTAGTGGAGGGTTTCTCCATGTTTGTCAGGCTGGTGTCAAACTCCCAATCTCAGATGATCTGCCTACCTTGGCCTCCCGAAGTGATGGGATTATAGGCATGAGCCAATGCACCTGGCCTAGTCTGTGACTTTCAAGGCTTAGCCATAAAAGACATTGTGACCTCCTCCCTGCTCTCTCATAGACCACAGGCTTGGCCATGTTGTGAAGACACATGAGTAGCCCTAGAGGTCCACATGGTCAGGAACTGAGGCCTCCTGCCAATAGCCAGCACTGACTTGCCAGGCATGAGAATTAGCTACTTTGCAAATGGATCTTCCAGCCTCAGTCAGGTATTCAAATGACTGTAACCTGACAACTGACCGCAACCTCCTGAGACTTTGAAGCACAACTGCCAAGCTCCCAAATTCCTGACCTATAGCATCTGTGGGGTATAAGAAATGTTTTGGAATAATAGACAATTGATGCACATCTAAAAGTGTCTTTTTTTCATGATAAAATTGTTAGTCTTTTGTAGAAAAGTTCAATTCTATTTTTCTTCTTTTTGAAGACTGCATTTGTTTCTCAGTGGTCGTATCACACTTTGTGGGAGACACTGACGTATCAGCAGGCAGCAGCCAGAACACCTGGTGGCCCCTCCCAAGTGACCCCAAGCTGGCTGGGGCCCTTCCAGGGCTCCCCACTTCACAGGCAACTGGGAGTGGGAAAGAGTTGGGTTTCAAATTTGCTGGGGCCCCCACCCACCTCATTAGAAAAATCAGAGAGGAGGCCAAGTCCACAGCAGCTGTTCATATGACATACTTTATTTCCAATCTATAACCATTAGAAATGCTTTATAAGTTTACACTGTACAGTTATTCTCAGGTCTGAAATAAGACACAGGGGCAGGGAGAGCTGGTGGATTGGACCGCAGTTGTCCTAGCACCCGATCCATCCTGGGAAGGAGGCTTTTGAAGATGGAAGTGGAAAGGAGAGAACAGTGGACAAGAGAGGTGGACAGTTGGCCCAAGGATGCCCTTGGTCCCTTCCCTCCCATGGGCCTTGCCCTGGGGGTCCCCCAGGGCCCATGACTGCAGGACCCTCACCAGGAAACCAGGCTGAGTGGGAAGGGGTTCACAGTATTGGCGGGGGCTGGGGAGGGGCCAGGATGAGGAGGAAGGGCAGCTTCCAGCTCTCTTCCCAGCTGCTGGGGGTTGGAGCTGTTTTTGGCACTGTCTACAAGGTTTCCCTGGGGTTGGGAGGAGGAGGAACTGGGGATTTAGGATTCTTTCCTGGTGAGTTAGATTCCTTTGCATTTGAGGAGGGACCATCTGGCCTATGGTGAGGTTCCCAAGGGATGAACAGTCAGGGTCTTCTGCCTCCTGCCTCCCCAGGACTCCCACCCCTTCCCTGGCTGGCACCATCCACACAGCCTTTTGTAAAACCAAGACAAGTGAGAGAAGTGAGCAGGAGCAGGGAAAGGAAAAACGTATGCTTTCTCCAGGCCCTCCAGCTTCTCTTCCTTTTCCAAGAGGAGAGACTATATGGTTACTTTTTGTTGTTGGTGATTCCCAATCTCAGGAGTCCAGATGAGGCTGCTGTTTTCCACCTGTTCTTGGCCTAGTCAGCCCCAGTCCCTCCCCAGGCTGCACTAACGGCTAGCCCAGATCGGCAGCTGGCATATTCTTGTGCATGTCAGAGCCATCTGGAGGGCTCCTTAAAACCCCAGCTTGCAGGGCCCCACTCCACAAGCTCTAATTCAGTGGGTCTTGGATAGGGCAGATAATTTGAACTTCTATCAAGTTCCCAGGTGATATTCCCACTGCTGGAATGCAAAATGAGAACCACCGGCCAAGAGTGGTGCCTGCAGTCACTCGTCCTTAGCAACCTGGTGCCTCCCGGGCAGCACTAAGGAGCTGGGCCACAGCTGGCAAAGCCCAGCCTCGGGGCAACATATCACCTGGGAAGCAGCTGGGAATGGTCCTGGGGTGAGTCCCCCGTGCAGAGAACTAAAGTAAGGCACAGAGATCAGCGACAGAGCTGAGAGAGGAGCCAGGATACCAGGGCACAGTGGAGAAAGGAAGGGGCTGCAGGACCCTACAGCATGAGGGGGTGCTCTGGGGCCCACAGGGCCATCCCGGTGCTTATCACAGGATCACAAGACTGGGAGGGTAGGAGAAGTGAAGACATCTGCCCAGACCTGGGCCAGGTCTCCAGACTGCCAGCTGAGGTCCCTCTTTTTGGGAATGGTTTGAGTGGTTCCCAATACAGAGTGACAAGGCAGCCGGCCCTGACTGCCTCAGCCCTTCAAAGATGTTTAGAGAAAACCTAAGGTCCCTTCCTCAGGGCAAGGTGTCCAGAAAGCTGGCGAAGGGCAGGGAGGGAGGGAAGCAGGGCTGATGGGATAGACAAGCAGCAGAGGAGGCTCCGAGGAGGGTGAGGGAGGAGTGGCAGGGCTGGCAGTGGAGAGGAGCCCTGGGCCCAGCATCGTGTCCTCAGTCCCCTTAGGACCTTGGATCTATGGATTTTGCAAACTGCAAATGCTGTTGGGTTGGGAGGGGTAGAGTCTGGATGAACTGCAGATTCTGCCAGGACAAGCAACTCTGAGGGTGGTGAGGTCCAGAGGAGAATGGAAAGGACGGTTGGATATTGAATGGACGGAGATGGATAGATGACCAGAGAGAGGGAGCGAAGAACCCGTCAGGCAGCACCTGCTTTATAACCAAGGCCATCTGGGACTGGGCAAGGCAGAGGAGGAAACGGAGGGATCCAACCCTCGCTCCACCCCCACCCCCCCCACACACCCAGTGCAAAGTGCTGGGGCTGCTGCTGGCAGGCTGCCTGCAGAGAAGACAGCGTGGCTCAAGGGTGGGACTTGGGGGTTGCTGGGGCAGGGCAAGCCCAGGGAGAAGGGCTGGCAGGGCTGGTGCCTCCTGATGCACTGGGGGAAGAGGGTTTTTTTTGTCTTTTTTTTTTTTTTTTTGGTGTGAGAAAACACAAACACAGAACCAGGACACCACCACATTTGAGAATAAATATCAGAGTTGGGAAACCACAGATGTGCACAGGAAGGCTTCCCTGATAGGAAGCAGAGGGACAGGAAGTGAGTTACTGAGGTACAGGAAAATCCGCAGGAGGGAGCAGTGCTGGGAAGAACATCCCTGGAGGACTGAGAGCTGAATGCTACAGTGAGCCCCGCCCAGAAAAGGAAAACCTGGCACGGGCCAGGGCCACTCCATCTGCTGGCAGGAGCCAGCCAAGGAGAAGAGGAGGCAGGAAGACAGGCTTTGGAGGCAGAAGATAAAGGATGGGTGAGTGGTGGGAGGCAAACAGAGAGGAAGGGGCTAAACCAAGATGATAGAAAGTCAAAGCAGTGTCTCATTCACTACTGGGGATGCAAGAACTGTTGGGAGTGAGGAAACCTCGGTTCTGGTCTTAGTTCTGCCTTTGGTTTGCTGTGCGACCTTGGGTTAGCTACTGCCTTCTCTGGGCCCGATTCCTTATCTAAAAAAAATGAGGGGGCTAGACACAAAAGGACAAATACTATATGATTCTACTTATAAGAAATATTTAGCGTAGGCCAATCCACAGAGAAAAAAAAAGTAGAACAGAGGTTACCAGGGGTTGGGGACTGGGGGAATGGGGAGTTACTGTTTAGTGGGTACAGAGTTTCAGTATGGGATAATGAAAAAGTTCAGGAGGTGGTGGTTACACATTTGTGAATGTATCAAGCCACTTAGAAATGTTTAAAATGGTCAATTTTGTTATGCTCATTTTGCCCAGGCCAGGTTCAAGTGATTCTCCTGCCTCAGACTCCGGAGTAGCTGGAACTACAGGCATGTGCCACCACACCTAGCTAATTTTCTATTTTTAGTAGACAGGGTTTCTCCATGTTGGTCAGGCTGGTCTCGAATTCCCAACCTCAGGTGATCCACCCACCTCAGCCTCCCCAAATGCTGGGATTACAGGCATGAGCCACTGCACCTGGCCTCACAGTTTTTTTTAAAAAAGGAAGGGGTTTGGTCCAAATTATGTTATGGCCTCCTTGCTATTCATGAAGACTAGTGAAGGGGATGAGGAGGGTATTATCCCCCACCCCAGGGCCATGGCACTGAAAGGCTGGGCTGGGGACACTAAGTGTGATCAGACCACTTTCCATTTGTGTAGAGCCTCACACTTTTCCAAGGAGACTTGTAGGCACAGTGTTGCAGCTGGTCCTCACCACAGCTACATGGGGTGGGACATTATCCCCACCTTATAGATGGGGAAACTGAGGTATAGACTAGCCACATGATCTCACCAAGGTCATTCATGTCAGTGGATTATTTATTTTTTTTAAATAGTCACCTGGAAAACATCCTTGCATCTTAGCTTCACCTGTTGAATCACCAGCTGGCTCAGTGGCCCTTGATGAAAGGATATATGCTATAAATTAGTAGAAGAGTTCGTCTCCTGGGGCAAACATGCTTGCTTCCCATAATTGGATGACGAAAATTTTAAATCCTGATGTGTTTCTCTTTTTACTATGGCTGCCAGGAAACTCAACAGTAAAATTTAATTGCATGATTATGGGAATTATACCAGTTAAATTTACAGAATAATTAGTCTTGCTTTTTTACTTTCTATTTTTATTTTATTGAACCCCTATGACTAAGGTTGTAAATTGCCTCTGATGCCTTTTGGAAATCCTGAATAATTAAACAAATCAGTTTGGTTGAGGACTTGGTCCCTTAAGTCCCTGCTCAGTGCTCAGTACTCTTTTTAAGATACAGCATCAGGGTTATTGATTAATAGATGAGGCTGGATGCAGTGGCTCATGCCTGTAATCCCAGCACTTTGGGAGGCTGAGGCAGGTGGATCACCTGAGGTCAGGAGTTCAAGACCAACCTGGCCAACATGGTGAAACCGTATCTCTACTAAAACTACAAAAATCTGTCAAGTGTGGTGGGGTGCACCTGTAATTCCAGTTACTTGAGAGGCTGAGGCAGAAGAATTGCCTGAACCAGAAAGGTGGAGGTTGCAGTGAGCCGAGATGGTGTCACTGCACTCCAGCCTGAGCGACAGAGCAAGACTCTGTCTTAAAAAAAAAGGAAGACGGCACGGTGGGAGGCTGAAGACAACATTTCACTTGAGCCCAGGAGTTTGAAACCAGCCTGGACAACATAGGGCAACCCCTGTCTCTAAAAAATAATAATAATAAATAATAAATAAATTAAAAATAAATTAAAAAGATAAAAAAAGAAAGCCTAATAATCAGGGCCATGAACACCAATGGTGTGGCCAATAGTGCCAAAGATCCCCCTGGGAGGGCTGTTTTTTAAATTTTTATTATTATTGAGATGGAGTTTCGTACTGTCACCTGGGCTGGAGTGCAGTGGCACAATCTCGGCTCATTGCAACCTCTGCCTCCTGGGTTCAAGTGATTCTTCTGCCTCTGCCTCCTGAGTAGCTGGGATTACAGGCATGCACCACCACGCCCAGCTAATTTTTTGTATTTTTAGTAGAGAAGGGTTTTCACTATGTTGGCCAGGCTGCTCTCAAACTCCTGACCTCGTGATCCGCCCGCCTTGGCCTCCCAAAGTGCTGAGATTACAGGTGTGACCACCGTGCCCGGCCTCCATGCAGCTTCAGGGTGGAGCCCAGGAATCTTCATTCTGAACATGCTCTCAGAGAATTCTGCTGAATGGGGAGCTCAGATCACCCTCTGGAATACACAGGTTCAGTGATCTGGAATGGTCTTGTTTTATGCCTGGGTTGGCCAGCAGCATATTCTGGGTATTCTGGACCCACATAAAGCCCCCAGTAGGGCAGTGGATTTGCACAGCAAACAAGGGAGTTGGACTCAAGCTCTTATCTAAACTCAGTGACGTCTCATGTTCTGGGATAAGACCTGCACCTCAGTTTCCTCATCTGCAAAATGGGCGCACTAACACATATCCTGCCAAGGCTGCCTCCCAGAGTTGTCCCCAAGAGGTCTGAAGGAGATGTGGAGTGGGAAACTTTTTTTTTTTTTTTTGAGACAGGGTCTCACTCTGTCACCCAGGCTGGAGTGCAGTGGCGTGATCTCTGCTCCTGCCATCTCTGCCTCCCGGGCTCAAGCCTCCCGAGTAGCTGGGATTACAGGCGCCCACCACCACACTCAGCTAAATTTTTGTATTTTTGGTAGAGACAGGGTTTCACCACTTTGGCCAGGCTGGTCTTGAACTCCTGACCTCAAGTGATCCTCCTGCCTTGGCCTCCCAAAGTGCTAGGATTACAGGCGTGAGCCATTGTGCCCAGCCAGGGGAAACAATTTCTAAATAGTAAAGTGCTTTAGGCAGGACGTGCAGGGGATGATGATGACCATTATTATGGAAGAGGTAGTGGGAGCTTGAGGGTCTGGTGAGGCTAGAAGCAGGGGACATTCTAGATAGGAGGGGAGGGGGAGAAAGAGCCTGGGCACTGGATAAGCCCCAGAAGAGGCTGAGTGATGAAACTATAAAAGTGCATCCGAGTGGACGTGATGGAACCATGTCAGCAGAGTGTTAGGGGGTCAAGTTGTTGGGCCCTTCACCTTGTAACACGGGAAGCCAACTGGTAGAAGAGTGCCCCTGGGGACACCTGGAGGTGGGACCCATCTTGAGTTCACAGAAAGCAAGACCTCTTAGAGATCAGCCTTTGTTGGGAAATGAACTAGGGGAAAGGGCTGTCACAGGGTCAGGGGATTGGATTCTGATGTCTTGTGCATGCAGGCCTAAGAGCCACTGATGCCCCAAAATGGTTTGATTTGCATTTTCCAATGAAGTCATCATTCCGAAAGGGTCTGATTTGGTTCTGGAAAGACGTCAGACATAAGAAGCATGTGGCTTCCCAGTGTAGGGCCAGTCATGTCAACTGGTCCCCTATTTCCCCCAACCAACTGGTGCCAACCCCATGGACCCAAGCCAAGCAGTCTATGGGGGATTGGGACCCCAGGGTTCCTTGGGACTTTGGTTGAAGAGAGAGTGGAGATAGGGAAAAGAGAAAGAAGGATAAAGGAGAAGGAAGGAACTAGCAGTACAAGGCAGGAGGCAGGACAGAAGTGGGGAGAAAGGGGAGAAGGGCAGCATTCCTTCTTAGGACCCCAGTTCTCCAGGGGAATCCCCACTGTGGGTCAGGCAGTTTTCTGCTTTGGGAATGTTACCAAGACTTAAAAGGCATTTGAAGAAACAAACAAACTTAGAATTGACATTCCAGAAGAGTAGAGAGTTTTTACAAACCAACCCCCACCCCAAAAAAGAAAACACAACCAGTTACCAAGTAAAATGCTAAAAACCAAATCAAACCAATATTTACATGTAACATGTTCAACCCCATCAAGCCCCACGTCCGGAGGCTTCTGCAGAAACAGTGATGAGTGGCCTTGCACAGTGGCATGCAGGAAGTAGAAATTGGGGCTTCACTGAAAACCGAGGTCTGGCTGAGACAACGAAGATGGCAGGGACAATCTTGGACAGTATGATGGTAAGGCTGAGTAGTCCGTAGGTCTTGGGGCTTAGGTCCCACGGGGATTTCTCCCCAAGGCTGGGTACGCAGGCTCCCTGGCTCTCTGTTGCTCTGGGAGGTGGCAGAAGGCCTCTGGTGACTTGTGGCCTGGTGTGAATCCCCTCACCTGGAGATAACCCTGGAAGGCCCCCCTGATCTTGTGGGTGAGAGCAGCAGCATCCCAGAGAGGAACTGGCTGCCTGCTCTGCCTACACATGTCACTGGGGCATGGAGGAAGCAGCTGGTGGGACTGACATGAGCCTGGTGTTCAGCCTGCAGGGAAGGGAGATGCAGGACTTGGGGTAACTGGTCTAGGTGATCCCGAGTGGGTGGGTCTGGGAACTAGCAGGTGGGAGGTGGAAGTGCAGGGGTGCCTCCAGAGTCCTGGGGGCAAATCAGCAAAGCTACTGGGTTTTGGTCTTCCTGATGAGCAATTCTGCAGACAAGCCAATCCACCCTGGTGTTTTCACTCTGGGTCCCCAGCCAGTTACAGAAAGCTGCATGTCTATGTGTATATGGGGAGCATGTGTGCAACCAAAATGGGTTCACTGGTACCAAAGGGAGGCCATGGGAGGTGCCCCCACACATGCGGCAATGAGCCACGACGAAATCCAACCAATAGCTCAGGCAGCTCATGGGGGATGTGAGGAAGGGTGTATGGTGGAGCTGGGGCAAGGAGAAGAGCCATGAAAGGCCATAAGGCTATGGAGAGAGGCTGGTAAGAAGGCTGGCAGGCTGGTGAGAACCGAGGCAGGCTGGGAGACGCTCTCAGGTTTATGTGCAAAGCTGCAATAAACAACATTCTCGAAGTTCAGTCCTGTTTTCCTGCAAGTTCTCATTTGGGAAACTTGGAGGGATCTCCACACTCTTAAGAGAGACTTAGTAATCCACATTTGACTCATGAAGAAAGGTGTTAGAGGGAGGGACGGAAATGAGACGGCAATGGAGAATGTCCAGGGAGTGGTGATGGCCATCCAGCCCTCCACCTTGTCAGTGAGTATTTATAGACTAACTGCTGGGGCTGGCCAAGTACCAGGCCACTACTTATTACTACCAGTAATAAGTAGTGTTCTGAGGCCACATGGCCAGCAGTGTTGGGGTACAGGGCTCCAGCTCTGTTGAGGGGCCCTCCAAATCTGACCAGGAGACTAGGTCACCAAACCTGGCTGCCAAGCCGCCTCATCCACCCGGGGGACCCGGTGCCTGTCTGTGCTGTTAGAAGCCCCATGTTGTCCCAGTGGCAAGAATGCATGTTTCAACCTCCAATAAATTACCTTAGGGACTGTGGGGTAAATTAAGTTATTAAAATAAATTAAACCACCTTAAATATTTATAGTATGAAAAATTCAAATAAACAGTCTAGGCAAGATATGTGTTCCCAGGCCCCAGTCTACTGCTGTGTCCTGGGCTCTGGCCTCTTGGTGTTCTCCTGGGACTGATCTGGCCAACTGGGAATCTCTTACAGGGAACAGCTTTGCCTCCCCGCACCAGCTGCAGGATGTAAACACAGTGGAGATGTAGTACTCACCCCCTCTCAGGGTGCCAGGGAAAGAGGCCTCTGAGATCGAGATCAAGGCAGTGTATTTAGGCATTTATCTATGCACCAGGTCTGGAGACTGACTCTACCTGTTTCTGTCCTCAAGGGGTCTGCTGGGAAAGTTGGGGACCCAAGTCACTTTGGCAAGGAAGATAACTGCAAACACTCCCCAACTCTGCACCCAGTACATTTCCACTTCACCTCCCAGCTCTTGCTGCACTCAGGCTATGGGCAGGGAGATCCAGGGCTCCAGAATTCCAAGTAGATACTTGGCCCTGGCTACTGCCCTATCATACCCCCTAGTGTCCCAGCAATCTAGAGCAGTGGGGCTGGGAGGAGGAGGTGGTGGAGAGAAGGAAGTGATGGTGATGATGCCCAGGTGGGCTCCACCAGGAACCCAATACAGAGCCCTAGAGCAAAGCCTGTTCTTCTCAGCAGTGTCTCCTCCTGAATGAAGGGGTGGATGGTCAGCAGGAAACAGCTTTCTGAGTCCTTTTCCCCAAAGGCATGGCCAGATATACATCCTTCTTGGGCTCTTCCAAGAGGGGGGCATGGGCAGAACCAGGCAAGGCTCTCTTTTAGGACCCAGGGATCGGCTCTTGAGTGATCTCTCAGTGGATGCCCAGTTTTGGTCTCTCTCCCACTCACTGCCTTCCCCTGGGAAGTTGGAGCTCACCACCCAGGGGCAAGGAGGAGACCCAGCTTTACCTTGATGTGAGAGCTGCATTCTGGCAGTGGCATCGTTGCTGTCCCTCCAGGGCCAGGCAATGCTGGGGACACAGCCCCTAGCCTCACCTCATCTTGTCTCGTCTTCGCTGATTCCCTTCTGCTATCCAGAGGCTGGGCTGGTTGAGGCGGGGAGCGTGGCTGCTCTGTCACTCGCTGGGGGGGGCCGCCCTCTCCTCCCCACCCCAGCTGGACTCCGAAGGGTGCAGCTTGCACTTGGAAGGAGAGTGGCGGATGGCAGAGCGGGATGACCGGGCGAAGCAGGAGGTGAGAGACTGGGTGCTACAGTCACAAACAGCGTCCTAGGAAGAGGGAGGCAGGGAGGCAGGAAGTCAAGAGGAGCCAGGAGACAGAGGCCTCTGTGGTGTGCCAGGCAAGGAACTAAGACTCAGCCATGGACCAGTTCCCAGGGGCTGAAGCTCCTCACTGGACCAGTTTTTTCATTTTATTTTTCTTCTCCCATTAAAGCAGTAATGGATGTTCATTATAATATATTTTAGGCTATACAGAGGACAGTGGACACTGTCCATGGTCCTGTACACCAAAGAGATTCTCAACATACATTTACCAAAATGACCTCATCCCCTACAGCTTATTTTGCAACTGTAAAACATGAACACTTTTCTGTCACTAGGTATGTCTAGCTCTCCTTCCTTTTTTTTTTTATTTTGAGACAGAGTCTCACTATGTTGCTCAGGCTGGTCTTGAACTCCTGAGCTCAAGCAATCCTCCTGCCTCAGCCTCCCAAACTGCTAGGATTAGCACCTTTAGGTGCTCATACCTCCCAAAGGCATAAGCCACCATGCCTGGCCGATCACCATCCTTTAAACGTCTCTCTATACCATTTCACTAGATAGAAATAACTGATTTATATACCCAATTCACTTTCTTTTTTTTTTAGGCAGAATCTTGCTCTGTCACCCAGGCTGGAGTACAGTGGCATGATCTTGATTCACTGCAACCACCACCTTCTGGATTCAAGCAATTCTCATGCCTCAGCCTCCCAAGTAGCTGAGAGTACAAGCATGTGCCACCATGCCCAGCTAATTTTTGTATTTTTAGTAGAGACAAGGTTTCACCATGCTGGCCAGGCTAGTCTTGAACTCCTGACCTCTAGTGATCCACAGGCCTGGGCCTCCCAAAGTGGTGGGATTGCAGGCGTGAGCCATTGTGCCCATCCCCAATTCACTTTTGATATACATTTGAGTAGTTTCTAATTTTTTACTATTACTAACAGATAAAAATAATGATTAAAAGTGCTGCTGGGCAGCTGGGCGTGGTGGCTCACACCTGTAATCCCAGCACTCTGGGAGGCCGAGGCAGGTGGATCACCTGACGTCAGAAGTTCGAGACCAGCCTGGCCAACATGGTAAAAGCCTGTCTCTACTCAAAATACCAAAATTAGCTGGGCATGGTGGCACACATCTGTAGTCCCAACTACTTGGGAGGCTAAGGCAGGAGAACTGCTTGAACATGGGAGGCGGAGGTTGCAGTGAGCCAAGATCATGCCACTGCACGCCAGCCTGGGGAGAGAGCAAGACTCCATCTAAAAAAAAAAGAAAAGAAAAGAAAAAGAAAAAACCCCAAGTGCTGCTGAGCTGGGTCATGTGGGAGACTGAGACAGAAGGCTCCTTTGAGCCCAGGAGGTCAAGGTGTCAGTGAACTATGATTGTGCCACTGGACTCTGGATTGGGCAACAGAGCAAGACTCCATCTCTTTAAAAAATAAATAAATGAAATAAAAGTGCTGCAATAGAGCCAAACTGCTTGGTTCAAATCCCAGCTTGGCCAGTTACTAGCTGTGTGACCTTGGGAGAGTTGCTTAACCTCTCTTGAGCTTTGATTTCCTTCCCTGTCTCTCTCTCTTTTTTTTTTTGTTTGTTTCTTGATCTACCTCTGTGAATATTTCCATAGGCTACATTCCTAAAAGAAAAACTACTGGGTCAATGGGTAGCATGCACATTTTACATACTGAACAACATTTGGATAAACTTTAAAATCAATGTTCAAACTCCAACCAGCTTTGTGCTATTGTTTCTTTCTTTTTTTTTTTTTTTCTGAGATGGAGTCTCGCTCTGTTGCCCAGGCTGGAGTGCAGTGGCGTGGTCTTGGCTCACTATAACCTCTGCCTCCCAGGTTCAAGCGATTCTCCTGCCTCAGCCTCCTGAGTAGCTAGGACTACACCGCGCCCAGCCTTGTACTGTTGTTTCTTTTTTTTTCTCTTTTTTTTTTTTAAAGATGGGGTTTCACCACACTGGCCAGGCTGGTCTTGAACTCCTGACCTCAGATGATCCACCCACCTCGGCCTCCCAAAGTGCTAGGATTACAGTCGTGAGCCACCGCGCCCGGCCTTGTACTCTTGTTTCTTGATGTGATGCTGGTTATATGGGAATGATGGGTAATTTCTTATGTCAATATGACTGGGCCACCAGGTGCTGAGATATTATGTAAAACATTGTTCTGGGTGTTTCTGTGAGAGTGTTTTGAAATGAGATTAACATGTAAATTCTCGGCCAGGTGTGATAGCTCATGCCTGTAATCCCAGCATTTTGGGAGGCTGAGGTGGGCGGATCACGTGAGGTTAGGAGTTCGAGACCAGCCTGGCCAACATGGTGAAACTCCGTCTCTACTAAAAATAAAAAATTAGCCATGTGTGGTGTCACCTGCCTGTAATCCCAGCTACCTGGGAGGCTGAGGCACAAGAATCGTTTGAGCCTGGGAGGCAGAGGTTGCAGTGAGCCGAGATCGTGCCACTGCACTCCTCCCTCTCAAAAAAATAAAAAACCCAAAAAACCTGACATGTATATTCTCCCTAATGTGGGTGGACCTCATCCAGTCAGTTGAAGGCTTGAACAGAACAAGAGGGCTTACTCTCCCTCAAGTAAGACAATTCCTCCTGCCTGACAGCCTTCGGACTGAGACACTGGCTTTTTTCCTGCCTTCAGACTTTTATTTATTTATTTATTTATTTATGAGACTGAGTCTCACTCTGTTGCTCAGGCTGGAGTGCAGTGGTGTGATCTTGGCTCACTGCTTCCTAGGTTCAAGCAATTCTCAGGCCTCAGCCTCCTGAGTATCTGGGACTATAAGCATTTGCTACCATGCCCACTTAATTTTTGTATTTTTTTTTTATTAGAGATGGGGTTTTGCTATGTTGGAAGGCTGGTCCCAAATTCCTGGCCTCAAGCAATCCACCTCTCTTGGCCTCCCAGAGTGCTGGTATTACAGGTATGAGCCACTGTGCCTGGCCCTTCCTTCAGACTTGAACTGAAACATCTGCTCTTTCTAGGTTACTGAGCTATTGGCCTCTGGACTGAAACTAAATGACCAGCTTTTTTTTTCTTTTCTTGAGATGGAGTCTTGCTTTGTTGCCCAGGCTGGAGTGCAATGGTGCGATCTCGGCTCACTGCAACCTCTGCCTCCCGGGTTCAAACAATTCTACTGCCCCAGCCTCCCGAGTAGCTGGGATTACATACACACGGCATCACACCTGGCTAATTTTTAGTATTTTTAGCAGAGATGGGGTTTCAACATGTTGGCCAGGCTGGTCTCGAACTCCTGACCTCATGATCTGCCCACCTCAGCCTCCCAAAGTGCTGGGATTACAGGAGTGAGCCACCGCGCCCTGCAGACCAGCTTTCTTGGTTCCCAGGTCTTTGGACTAAACCACTGGCTCTCTCAGGTCTCCACTTGCTGAATCACCCTGAAGATCTTGGGACTTGCCAGACTCCAGACTGATCACATGAGCCAATTCATTATAATTAATCTCTTCCTCTCTCCCTGTCCTCTACTCTCTCTCTATCCTGTTGGTTCTGTTTCTCTAGAGAACCCTGAGTATTGTAATTGCTGTGTTCAGTTTGTGAGAATTCAGTGAGCTATATTCTTATCATATACCCAGTATAAATATTAAACTTAAAGGTTTTTTTTTTTGGTTTGTTTGTTTGTTTTTGGAGATAGAGTCTTGCTCTGTCGCCCAGGTTGGAGTGCAGTGGTGCAATCTCGGCCCACTGCAACCTCTGCCTCCTGGGTTCAGGAGATTCTTATGCCTCAGCCTCCTAAGTAGCTAGGACTATAGGCACTGCCACCTAACTTGGCTAATTTATTTTTAGTAGAGACAGGGTTTCACCATGCTGGCCAGGCTGGTCTCAAACTCCTGACCTCAGGAGATCCACCCACGTCGACCTCTCAAAGTGCTGGGATTACAAGCGTGAGCCACTGTGCCAGGCCAAACTTAACAGTTTTTTTTTTTCTTTTTTTTTAGAGAGAGAAAAGGAGAAAGAAAGAAACTGCAAAAGAAAGAAAAAAATGAAAGAGAAAGAAAGAGGAAGAGATTTTAGAAAAAGAGAGAAAAGGAGAAAGAAAGAAACAGCAAAAGAAAGAGAAAAAGAATGAAAGAGAGAAAGAAAGAGGAAGAGAAAGAGGGCGAGAGAAGGGGAGTCTTGTTTTATTGCCCAGGCTAGAATACAGTCTAAAAATGCATATTAAAAACCTCTTTTTTGCCAATAATTGTGTTTAACAATGGAGACAGGAAAGAATAGGGGATGAAAACAACAAATAAGCAGCCAACCAATATTTTATTTAAACCTGTGAAATGCTATGCAATTGCTGGGGAGTGATTTACTTCCAGTTATGTGGTCACTTTTAAAATAGGTATAATGTGATACTGAGAAAAATG
>CAUYQU010036640.1:0-29605 GCA_963574635.1 Cheracebus regulus
TTTGGGTCCCCTTCCACAAACAGTCCCTTCATGGAAGCCATCTTTCTCTGTCCTGGATTTCCCCTCTGAAGTCCTCTTCCACACTCTCTCATGGAAGCCTGTCTTTCCCTCCTAAACTCCATCTCTCTATTTCCTTCCACTCAGTGTGGAAGCTGCTTTCCTCTCCTGGAGTCCATCTTTCTGGATTCTCTTACTCAGTGTGAGAATTAGCTGTTTCTCTCCTTCTCCAGTTTCTCTCTCTCTAAATAAATCACTTTCTACAAACACTTTTGAGCCTGGCATTTACTATGCACTGTGCGGTGGTCCCCTCTCTCATTCTTGAGAGGGCAGGAGATCAAGAGCCCGGAGAAACATCCTCTCGGGGAGCTGAGGACACTCCTGAACCCCTGAACCCCAATATTACACCACCACTGTTGATTGAAGAGGATATCCTTTCCCCAGTGTATGCTTTGGGTGCCTTTGTCAAAAATCAGTTGGCTTCAAGTACGTGGATTTATTTCTGGGTTCTGTATTCTTCCCCATTGGCCTATGTATCTATTTTTATACCAATGCCATGCTGTTTTGGTTACTATTGCCTAGTAATATATTTTAAAATCAGGTAGTGTGATGCCTCTAGCTTTGTTCTTTTTGTTCAGAATTACTTTGGCTATTCAGGGTCTTTTGGTTCCACATGAATTTTAGAATTCTTTTTTCTATTTATGTAAAAAATGATATTGATACTTTGATAAGAATTGCATTGAACCTGTAGATTGTTTGGGTAGTGTATTAGTCCATTTTCACACAGCTGATAAAGACATACCCAAGCCTGGGAAGAAAAAGAGGTTTAATTGGACTTACAGTTACACATGGCTGGGGAGGCCTCAGATTCATGGCAGGAGGTAAAAGGCATTTCTTATATGGTGGCAGCAAGAGAAAATGAGGAAGAAGCAAAAGCAGAAACCCCTGATAGACCAATCAGATCTCATGAGACTTACTCACTATCATGAGAATAGCATGGGAAAGACAGGCCACCATGATTCAATTACCTGCCCTGGATCCCTCCCACAACACATGGGAATTCTGGGAGATACAATTCAGGTTGAGATTTGTGTGGGGACATAGCCAAACCACTTCATTCCACCCCTGGCTCCTCTAAATCTCATGTTCTCACATTTCAAAACCAGTTATGCCTTCCCAACAGTCTCCCAAAGTCTTACTCATTTCAGCATTAACCCAAAAGTCCACAGTCCAAAGTCTCATCTGAGGCAAAGCAAGTCTCTCCCACTTATGAGCCTGTAAAATCAGAAGCAAGCTAGTTACTTCTAGATAAAACGGGGGTACAAGTATTGGGTAAACACAGCCATTCCAAATGGGAGAAATTGGCCAAAACAAAGGGGTTGCGGAGCCCATGCGAGTCTGAAATCCAGCTGGAAAGTCAAATTTTAAAGCTTCAAAATTATCTCCTTTGATTCCAGGTCTCACATCCAGGTCACGCTGATGCGAAAGGTAGGTACCCATAGTCTTGGGCAGCTCCTCCCCTGTGGCTTTGCAGGGTACAGCCTCCCTCTCGGCTGCTTTCATGGGCTAGCACTGAGTGTCTGCAGCTTTTTCAGGAGCATGGTGCAAGCTGTCAGTGGATCTATCATTCTGGGGTCTGGAGGACAGTGGTCTTCTTGCAGCTCCGCTAGGCAGTGCCCCAGTAGGGACTCTATGTGGAGGCTCCAACCCCACATTTCTCTTCTCCACTGACCTAGTAGAGGTTCTTCATGAGGGCTCTGTCCCTGCAGCAAACTTTTGCCTGGGCATCCAGGTGTTTCCATACATCTTCTGAAACCTAGGTGGATGTTCCCAAACCTCAGCTCTTGATGTCTGTGTACCCACAGGCTCACCACCACATGGAAGCTGCCAAGTCTTAGGGCTTGCACCCTCGGAAGCCATAGCCCGAGCTGTACATTGGCCCCTTTCAGCCACAGTTGGAGCAGCTGGGACCCAAGGTATCAAATGCCTAGGCTTGCACACAGCATGAGGACCCTGGGCTCAGTCCACAAAACCACTTTTTCCTCCTGGGCCTCCAGGCCTGTGATGGGAGGGGCTGCCTGGAGACATTTTTCCCAGGGTCTTGGGGATTAACATTTGGCTTGAATTTCTCCACAGAAAATGGGTTTTTCTTTTCTATTGGATAGTCAGGCTGCAAATTTTCCAAACTTTTATGTTCTGTTTTCCTCATAAAACTGAATGCCGGGCCAGGTGTGGTGGCTCACACCTGTAATCCCAGCTCTTTGGGAGGCCAAGACAGGAGAATCACTTGAGCCCAGGAGTTTGAGATCAGCCTAGGCAAGACAGCAAGACCTTGTCTTCACTAAAAATAAAATAAAATAAAATAATTTAAGTTAGACATTCTACAAAACACGGGAGCAAGAAATGCTTTCCTAAACAATGAAAGGTAACATAGAGAAAATATTGAAAGAATCATAACAATGAATAAATATTTAAAGTTAGATTATGTCCTCTAAACCAACATGGATACCAGAAAAAATATTAAAAAATTATATGATAGTCTGTGACCTAGAAGTTGGAGAAATAAGACACAGACACATGAAATGACAGCAAGTAAAAAAAAACTATACCATAATTCAAATGCTTATTGAGCACTTACATTCCAGATACTGTATTCCACACTAAGGATAAAACAATAATGAACAAAATACTATCCCTGCTTTCAAAAACCTCAAAAACTATTAGAGGTGACTAACACAAACAACTATAATGCAATGTCACTGATACTATGTTGATGATTTTTAGAAAGTGCTATGAGAACTAGGATCAGGAAAATAATTGTTTCTGCTTCTACAGAAATATCAAAACTCCCTTCATTGAAGAAGTTATTTGAACTGTTAAGGTATGCTAAAACCTGACTATAATGAGCCTATATGGTAGGCAAAAGAGAACCAGCAAATAACTGACCTAGATTTTCCTGTAAGTTTAGAGCAATAGTATGGAAAATGGACTGACCAGTAGTCTGTATACTCCACTAGGCCAATCACCATGTCTGTCTTATTTACTGATACGCTCAGTGCTAAGTACAGCATTTCACACATAATAGACAATCTTAAGTATGCATTTGTTGAAGAAATTTTAAAAAATGAAACAGAGACACTAGTAAGAAGGATGTTGTCCAAGTGAAAAACAAGGACGGCTTAATTAGGGCAATCACAAGGGAGAACTGTTGATGACATCAACACTGAGTTGCCCTAATTTAAATGCCAAATTGTATGGCTTATGAACTATAGGAATTAAGAAAAAATAAATATAGATACAAGAGAAGCAATCTGATCACAAAGAAATCTCACAATGAACTATAAGCCACAACAACCACCTAACAACCTTAAATATATTACATATTATTGGAAAGTGATTCCCTCAACTAGTACCAAGTATGAATTCATCTCAGAAAACCTTTAAAAAGTCACCTCAATCTTCAGAGTTTTATTTTGTTTTGTTTTTGTTTTTTTGAGTCTCACTCTGTCAACCAGGCTGGAGGGCAGTGGTACGGTATCGGCTCACTGCAACCTCCGCCTCCCAGGTTGAAGCAATTCCTCCACCTCAGTTTCCCAAGTAGCTGATATTATAGGTGTGCGCCACTTTTCTATTTCTTTTAGTAGAGATAGGGTTTCACCATGTTGGCTAGGCTGGTCTTGAATGCCTGACCTCAAATGATCCACCTGCCTCAGCCTCCCAAAGTGCTGGGATTACAGGTGTGAGCCACGATGCTCGGCCTCAGAGTTCTCTTTATCTTTTTTTTTTCCTTTTTACTTTCCATAAAAGATAGCTTTAAGGGAAGTTTAAGATATAATTTACTTTTAAATGTGACACAAATTTTGAGAAGGTTTTAATTAAGACCCAGAAAGACATTACTGGTCTAATTTCTTTTTTTGTTTGTTTGTTTGTTTGTTTGAGATAGGGTCTCACTCTGCTGCCCAGGCTGCTGGTGCAGTCAGGGCTCTCTGAAGGTGATCCTCTTACCTCAGCCTCCCAAGTAGCTGGGACTACAGGTATGTTCCACCATGCCCAGCTAATTTTTTTGTGTATTTTTTTTCTTGTAGAGATGGGGTTTCACCATGTTGCCCAGGCCAGAACTGGTCTAACTTATAAGACACGACAGTATATATTCAATAGACTAAAAGGAAGATCCACTCAGCTATCAGAACTAGGTAAGACAGACATGAAAGACCTTTTTTTAATACTTGGTATCCACATTTTTACTATTCAAGCATGACCTTAAATAACTTATAAAAAAGATGAGACAATGCCTACCTCATAGGGTTCTTACCTGATATAGTTCAGTGATTTTCATATAGCATAATAGTTAAGAACAAAGACTCTCTAGGTTCGAATCCTAGTTCCTTAGTCTGCCTATTTCTGTATTATTCAACCTCTCTGATCTTGTTTCCTCATCTACCTCACAGAGTTGTTGTTGTTGTTCCTCGTTTAACATATTAAATGAGTTAATATGTTAAATTGCTTAAAATAGGGCCTAGTACAAAGTACTGAATAAGCATTAACTATTGTTATTGTCAAAAATAGTACAAATATAGATGTGCAATTGAATGTGAAGACTAGTCATTTAGCCTGTGCATGAGCCTAGCAAACTACACAGCATCATCATTTCAATTAGCAACATTCTGGAATGTGGGGTTCTTTTTTTGCTGTTTTTTACCTGCAAACCATGAAGTATCAAAATTTGGGGTTCTTAACAACATATATCCTTCAGGAATAGCAAGAATCTGCCAGCTGGGTCTGGTGCAGTAGCTCACACCTATAATCCCACCACTTTGGGAGGCCAAGCCAGGAGGATGACTTGAGCCCAAGATGACTTGAGACCAGCCTGGGAAACATAGTCAGACTCCATCTTTACAAAAAAATTTAAAAATTAGCCAAGTGTAGTGGTATGCACCTGTAGTCCCGCTACTCTGGAGGCTGAGGTGGAAGAATCGCTTGAACCCAGGAGGTTGAAGCTGCAAGTGAGCAATAATCGCACCACTGCACTCCAGCATGGGCAACAGAGTCTCAGAAAAAAGGGCGGGGGGTAATCCTGTCTCAAAAAATTAGAAATGGTTAAAACAAAAACAGTCTCCCATATTCCTGTGCTTCCACTGGCAGAACCTGAGCAAATTATAACCTCATTCTTTGCTTTAGTTTTCTCCTAAGATCCTAATGTCAGCTTTTTCTCTAGGATCCTGGACTGAGTCACAACTTCCCTACTGAATTCCTGATTTAGCTTCTTTCATGGGCTGTGTCTAGCTCATTCTGGGTGTGGTGCTATGTTTGGCACCATCTCTTCTGAGAATACTGATGTGGTAGAATTAAGCTGTATTTGAGCTGGTTTACCTTGTAACTTCCCAGTTTGTTTATTAGAATGAGCAAAAGCACAAAACATAATTACAAGTTCTGTACTTAGCACTTTCAAGCCTCCCAAAATCCCAAAGGAACTAAGACCTTTGTCAACTGTCTTTTAAGAAGCAGTATTGACAAGTCCCACCCAGACTGCCGATCATTATGATCAATAAGCTAACATATGTGATACATCTAGTTCCAAGCAATAAATGCTAATTTCGTTTGACTCTTCCTTTACCTACTTCATCCCCACCCTGAGGGAATGTATGATGAAAAACTTTAGGAAAGAGACTAAGATGGGTAAATGTGGTGTTTTGTTAGGGCACAGCTTGGAGACACTGGCATTCTCGACAATAACTCTGAGTCAAATGTGAATTAATATCAGTCTCCCACTTCATTTTAGCTATGTCTCCCAAGTTCCTAAATGGTGGGTCTGATTACATGAATATGTTTGTATCATGATTAATGTTAGTATCAGAAACAAAACTGGTTCATTTTAGGACTCAGAAGGCAAAATGTTCTACCTTTCCGTCAGAATGTGAACATTAGGCTAACTACTAACTGATGACACCAAGCTTAATTTTCTTGCAACTATATAATAAAAAACCAATCTGACATATAGAGGAAAAATGTATATAGATACGTAAATATAGGAAAATGTTAATTATTATTGAATCCAGGTGATTTTTCTTCCAATTTTTCTGCAAGTTAGGGATTTTTCTTAATAAAAAGTTTGGACAGCAAATGGCAGAAGGGAACTTGACACACTCATATACTAACACTCCCAGCGTTCAGAAAAATAAATAATTTGCTGTCTACTCCAACTAATTAATAGAAAACAAAACTGCTCTTTTTTTCCTCTCTTCATAAATTTTACCAAGTCCTATACCAATTTATCTAGATGCTCACAGATTGCCCCCATAAGGCTACCACACTCAAAAGAATGGTATAGGGCTGACTAGGAAAAATAATTCCCATCTGGCAGCCATAAATCCCATGCTAACAGTAAGGTGAAATGGATTACTCTGCTAAGGGTATTGTATTCCCAGCCTCTAACGCAAAAAACACTTCCACTCACAGTAACAGTAAAAACCTTTGGTGAGATAATTCTTTAAATTTTTAAATATAAGAGGGAAAATACTGAATACAATCACATAAACCTAAGAAAATTAAAATAGTAATGCAGAAGCACTAAGTTGTAAGTTTCTACAACCCAAGTGGCAAAAGTGAGGGCTTTTCATCTAAATGGAAATGAGAAAGAAATTTTGCATTTAGTATTCCATCAATCATTCAACTGCAGGCAGAATAAATCTATAATATGCACTCTCTTAGGGAACAAACTTAAAATAAGGTAAAGATTGTGACTTTTACAACTAGTTTCTGGAATCTGAAGCAGTCCCACAAAAACTATGCTTTCAACTTACTCTGGACTCCCAGAATTTTAAAGTAAAATAAACAAATTTTAAAGTTAAGTAAACAAATTATTCATTTCTCCTTTCTTAAGTAATACAGGAGGTAAGACAAAAGTAGTCCATTTTAATACAAAACTGCTAGGGAGAAAACAAAATAAGAGTCTAGAAAATTAGACTAGGGCATTACTATTAGAACTAACAAGTAGCTGGGAATATAAATCATAAATCTTGATATCACTACAATTCTCTAGGTGGTTTTTAACAAGTCACTTAACTATATGCTAAAATAGAAAACAATATTAACCATACTTTCTGAACTAAAAATATGCCTATTGAAAATACATTTGATACCACATGTTCTCATTCACATGTGGGAGCTAAAAAAATTGAACTCATAGAAGTAGGGAGTGGAACTATGGTTATTAGAGGCTGGGAACAGATTGGGGAAGAGGAGGAGAGAAGGATGATGAGCCATGGTGCATGGATACAAAATTACAACTAGACAGGAGGAATAAGTTCTAGTATTCTATGGCATTACGGAGTAAATATAGTTAAGAATAATTTAGTGTATATTTTCAATAAATTATTGAGATTTCAATAACTGTCACCTGCTAGTAGTTATCCTATTTTAAACATTCACAACACAAAGAAATGATAAACATTTGAGGTGATGGGTATGCTAATTATCCTGAATTGATCATTACACATTGCATACATGCATCAAAATGCCACTCTGTATCCCATGCATATGTACGCTTAGCCAGGTGTGGTGTCTCATGCCTATAATCCCAACACTTTGGGAGGCTGAGGCAGAAAGACTGCTTGAGCCCAGTTCACCAGCCTGAGCAAAATAGTGAGGCCTTGTTACTACAAAAAAATAAGCAAAACTAGCCAGGCATAATGGCACACTCCTGTAGTCCCGGCTATTTGAGAGGCTGAAGTTGGAAAATGGCTTAAGCCAAAAAGGTCAAGCCTGCGGCAACCAAGACAGTGCCGCTGTGCTCCAGCCTGGGCAACAGACTGAGACCCTGTTTCAAAAAACTAAATAAATAAGTGCAATTATTACATGCCAACTAAAAATAACAGAAATAAATAAATTTAAAATCAAGGGCTACATAAATGCTTATTAACAAATAATAATGATGTGAGAACAAACAATGTGAGAGCTGGGAAGGAGTCAATACCCAATATGTATCTACAACACCTAGTGGATAAGGAACCTTCAATGAAGTCATCTTTTAAACCTTCAAGTACATAGTAAATCTGATTGCAAACTATCAAACCTGGCCTTACCACAATAAACATCAAAGGCGGTGAACATATAATGAATCAACATGAAATATAATTCAGCAGCCAGCCCTGTAAGTTTTTGCCTATAATCTTGAATTCACTGAAGTTTAGATTCCAAATAATTTCCCAAAGTCCAAGCTTCAGCATTTCAGTCTGGGCTCTGTTAAAGAATTTATCCTAGATCCCCGTAATAAACTGGATTAGTTTAACCAGGTTCTGTTGCCTAGCTATGGAGATGGAACAACTCCCTGGAATTGGATAGAATCCAATGTTCTTCATTAGAACCTTCTCAAAGATACATCTCAGTTAATTACTTATGAGAGCATTTGCATGTACACTGAATGCAGACTAAGAACTATTTTGTAACAACTTCCAAGTCAAATTTAATCATTAATAACAGCACAGTGAAAAAAATCTCTGTTCAAAACCCAGCTTGGCCACTTGTTAGACATAGAACCATGACTCTTTTATCTTGATGTAGAACTAATCTGCTATGAAATGGTGATAATGACACCTAAGCCAAAAAGATATGAGTTAACTCTGCTTATCATAACTGAATCTAGTCTTGGGGTTATTCTGAAGATTAAATAAAATGATATGCCCAATTAGCATGGTATATGGCATAAAGTATCAGCAGCATTCAAATGTTTCCTTGTCCTTATCATTTCTAACTTTTCTTCGTACTTCACTTTCATCCACTTTTAAACTTTATCCTCCCTAGCAAAAGCCTATAGCATCTGCTTCGAGTCATCATAAGATGCACAATATAATAAGGAAAATACTACACTTAAGTGTTTACTATGAACCAGTCACTGAGCTAAGTGTTTTATATAGTTTATCTCAATCCTTGTAACTTTCACTAGGTGGTTGTATTATTCCAGTTTATAGTCAAAAAACTGAGGCTAACAGATGAGATAATTTGCCCAGAGTTGCTTGGTTACCACAGTCATTTTTACTTTTACTCTAGCAAGTATTTCTCTCCAATCACTAACTTCCTTCCCCCACAGAAAACCATTACCTTAAGATTTATGGTAACCACTTTCTTGTTCTCCTTTATATTTTACCACATATATATATATATATGAACAATATTGATTAGTTTTGCCTATTCTTGACTATTTTACAAAGGGAATCAGAGGACTGCATTCTTTTATGTTCTGTTTATTTCAGTATTACATAAATAAGGAACTCAATCCATGTTGCTCTGCCTTACCTATGGTTCATCCATTTTCATTGCTGTGTAATATTCTACTGTATGAACATACTATAATTTCTTTATCGATCGCAGTTTTGGACATCTGAACTGTTTCCAGGTTTTAGCTACTGTGTACATTTGTGCTGTGAACATTTCCTTTACTTGTCAACTGAATTTTGGGAAATGCATAAAAATTTCTTTCGGGCAGTAGTCTTCAAACAAACACAGATCGACATAAAGGGTAAACAAAGGGTACATAAAGAATATACAAAGACTTTCCAAATGTTAAGTGTGCATACTGTGTTTCAAGAATCTAATTCCAGACCCAGAACTTTCATATCCGCTCTTTCCTAAAATAAGAACAGGCTGCATTTAATATAGAGTAACTTTATAAAATAAAGGCTTATCCCTCACCAATCCCAAATCATACCATCATGCATTGGTTCCAAATGTAAAACTCACAAAAAGGTAAAATGCTTAGTCTCGAGAGGAGAGAACTGCCATTTATTACATTACTAAGAGTAATGTAATAAATTCTATATTGGAGATATGAACAGGTATGGTCTTTAGAAGTAAACAAAATAAACTACTGAACTAGCTGGAGGAATCAGGAAAAAAAGAGATGACATTTGAACTGGCCTTGAAAAGTGAGTATGGCTGCCATATAGAAAACAGTGAAAAGAACACTCCTTGCAAACAGGTTAGCGAGGTACATAGATGTAAGAGGAAGTCACTGGGTAGAGTTTCAGGTAAAACGATTAAAAGGGGATAACTCAACTAGAAGACGAGCTCCTTTTGCCTCTGAGAAGGAATAGACTTGAAATAGAAGAGAGTATATAAGAAAAGAAGACACCAAAATAATTTTACCCAGAGTAGCAAGTATGACATGTGCAAAAAGCTGGTAAATTGTGTGTAGAAATATATTAACAAAATGGAAGAAAACAGTATGTTGAGAAAATAACTCAGCATCCACACAAGCCATGGTATGCCAGCAGGAGGTGCTCTAAATCTCAGTCCAGGAAAGAGGTGTCCACTGGGCTCATGAGAGATAAATACAAATTTATAAACAACTAATTCACCATCTTGCTAATCACTGCCATGTTGCTCAGTACACTCACATTGTCGTATACAAACATCCTGTCACATGCTAAACAGTTGCCCTTGCAGAAGCAGTTCAATTTTGATCAAACACAGATAATCTGCCAGTTGACTTGATGTAGACCTCTTTTTTGAAACCACTGTTTCTCTGACTATGGCATCTTAAGTATGTGTCGCATGAGTCTCCAACTGGCAGTCACATGGATCTCTTAAGACAGTATCAGCTGCTCGGAAATAACTGCCTAACTTTTAGGTGACCAGAGCTCACCAAAGTAAACATCTCATAACCTTTATTTTTACTCAAACAATCCCAAATGTCATCCTGAGATTTTAAATACCTATGTCCTCTGTTAACTTCTTGGAGAAGGTGCTGATAGCTTATGATCAAACCAGAAGCAGATAAATAAATTCAGTAATTATTATTTGATAAATGGCCAAATAAACACTGAGCACCTACCATGACTCATTTACTGTTTATAACAGGTAATAGAAACAAGGAATTCATAAACCTGTTCAGGAAACAAATGTGAACAAGTATACATAATGAGCAAATTGCCAAAACAGAAATATATAATGTAGGAAAGAAATTAACAGAGATATTCTAATAGGAAATGAGTCAGGAAGACATCATAGAAGAGATGCCTTGATTATTAGGAATCTATCCAGCAGAAATAAAGGGAAGAAAACAAAGAGATGAAATTCAAAGCAAGTACAAAGGTACCACAAAGGCAAAAGCATGAAATACAAACACATGCAGTCACCTGGAAATAATAATTAGTACAGTGTGGCTACATCAGCGGTTCTCAAATGGTCATATAATTTTTTTGTCATTTCATAGATACTTCTGAGGTACAGACAGGTATGAGAATCACTGGGCTAGAAACACAGATTACTAGGGTTGGAAGATGGAATTAGAGAAGAAGAGAGCCAGAGGTTAGGTTGGGGCTAGACTGAAAAGGCCATAAAAGCCAGGATGGACATTGAATAGGCCCCTCTGGAAACTAGTTCCACATAAACGTAATTTTGGTAAAAGGAACCAGACATTTCATCATATTTGGATTCCAGTTCCCCCCAAAATTTTAAAAATATCTTTTGTAAGCAATAAATCAAACAAGTTTTTAAATAAGTGAATGACAAAAAACTGCCCCTTTTCTGTGGCAAACAGAATAATGGTCCCCTAAAGATGCCCATGTCCTAATCACTGGAACCTACGAATATATTAGGTTACATGGCAAAGGCAAGTCAAGGTTATGGGTGAAATTAAATTTGCTTATCAGCTGTGACATACAGCAATTACCCTGGATTAATCAGGTGGACCCATCATAATCACAAGTGATTGTTTGTTTGTTTGTTTTTAAGACCAAGTCTTGCTCAGTCACCCAGGCTGGAGTGCAGTGGCATGATCACCGCTAACTGCAACCTCCACCTCCCAGGCTCAAGCAATTCTCCTGCCTCAGCCTCGCAAATAGCTGGGAATACAAGCGCATGCCACCACGCCCACTTAATTTTTGTATTTTTAGCAGAGACGAGCTTTCCATTGTTGGCCAGGCTGGTCTGGAACTCCTAATATCAGGTGATCTGCCCACTTTGGCCTTCCAAAGTGTTGGGATTACAGGCGTGAGCCACAGTGCACAGCCTTCAAGCATTTTTAAAAGTGGAAGAGGAACACAAGAGACAGAGAGGCTGGGTGTAGTGGCTCGCACCTGTAATCCCAGCACTCTGGGAGGTTGGTGGATCACCTGAGGTCAGGAGTTTGAGACCAGCCTGGCCAACACTGGTGAAACCCAATCTCTACTAAAAATACAAAATTAGCTGGGCATGATGGCAAGTGCCTATAATCCCAGCTACTCGGGAGGCTGAGGCAGGAGAATTACTTGAACCCGGAAGATGGAGGTTGCAGTGAGCTGAGATCATGCCATTGCACTCCAGCCTGGGTGACAGAGTGAGACTCTGTCTCAAAAAAAAAAAAAAAAAAATCCTCATAATGTTTTAAGAAAGTTTATAAATTTGTATTGGGCCACATTCAAAGCCACCCTGGGCCACATGCAACCCATGGGCTGCAGGTTGAACAAGCTTGGTTTACATAATCCTTTTTCCCACTAGACAAGGTGATCTTCAAGAACAGGAACCATATTTTATTCATCTTTCTATCCTGAACACATATTAGGCACTAAATAATTCATTTTTTAACAAATGAATCTCTTCACCTTCACTTTCATGTCTCTATCTTCCCCTTCCACCCCACGGCACTTGTTTAGAATCCTATTTAAAAAATTCTTCCTATCCCATAAATCTTGGCATATTGCTAGTACACATAGGCCCTCTACCTTGCACAACCCATATGCCATTCAACATACTGAAGATTTGGAGGAAGAGTGCTCCTAGATATCCCCACTCATCTCCATTGCCAGAGGAAATAGCTAGCTCAATCTGCAACCAGAGGGAATGTCATTCCATCCTCAGGAGAGCACCCATAAAAGAGGAGGGGATACTTTATCAAGAGGGAATAAGATTATATTACAAAGTAAACTTCCCAAAAAGGCAGAGTTAATGCTATACAAATATATTTCAAGTTAAAGTACTTCTCAGCAGGGGAGGCACAGAGTAAATTAATCTTCTAAGACGACTTCAAATTGAGGAAGGGAACTTTAGATAAAAAGGAATGGGAGCCATAGGAATAGCTTCCCCTGGAATAGATCCCAATACTGGGATCATCATGCTTGTAGCCAATGGGCACCACAGACCACATCATCTATTTATTTGATTCAACCCTTCCTGTACCAACCAGGCAGCATTAATTTGGTCCTCTTCCTCAGCAAGGATGGTCTTCTGAAGAGGTAAGGAAAGAGCTGTTTTTACAAAACATTCCTCAGTTTCTTGCTGTATCTCTGCCTAGTCCTGACAAAGTAAGTCCCTTTTCTCTGAACACCTCAGAAAAGAAAGGTACTCTAGCTAGCTAAAGAAACTCTTTAGCTCAGACCTGTAATCCCATCACTTTGGGAGGCAGAGGTGGGCAAAACACGAGGTCAGGAGTTTGAGACCAGCCTGGCCAACATGGCGAAACCCCGTCTCTACTAAAAATACAAAAAAACTGCTGGGCGTTGTGGCGGCCGCCTGTAATCCCAGCTACTCAGGAGGCTGAGGCACGAGAATGGCTTGAACCCGGGAGGCAGAGGTTGCAGTGACTGAGCCACTGCACTCCAGCCTGGGCCAACACATTTGTATTTTTTACAAATGTGTATTTTTTACTTCGTCTTTTCCCTACAATCCATTCCCTACTTTGTTCCTTTTCTTATAAATGTCCAAATGCTAGATCATTTTATCTTTTATATTCTATTATATAAAGACCTTCTCTTATCTTTTTATTATTCTTTTCTCACATTAAACTAAAAAATATAATTTTTTTTTTCAGAGTGATCTAGCATTTGGACATTTTATAAGAAAAAGAACAAAGTAGGGAATGGATTGTAGGGAAAAGGCGAAGTAAAAAATACAAATGTGACTGGGCGTTGTGGTTCATGCCTATAATCCCAGCACTTGGGGAGGTCAAGGTGGGCAGACCACTTGAGGTTAGGCATTCAAGACCAACCTAGCCAACATGGGAAAGCCCGGTCTCTACTAAAAATATAAAAATTAGCCAACCATCATGGCAGGCTACTGTAATCTCAGTTATTCAGGAGGCTGAGGGATGAGAATTGCTTGAATCTGGGAGGCAGAGGTCGCAGTGAGCTGAGATCGTGCCACTGCACTCCAGCCTGGGAGACAGAGTGAGATTCTAAAATTAAATTAAGAATGTAAGGGCTCCCTCAAGAAATCATTCCAGCATTGCAACACTAGGAATTATTATCATAAACTCAAAGCCATAGAAAAATAGCCAAAACAGTATCCTTGGCTAACAGACAAAGTTAAGGAGAAAAGGCACCAGATTTGGGTTAGAGAATCCAGCTTAAATCCAAATTCCCCAACTAACTAAACTTTGTGATCTCAAGCAATTCACTTTACCTCTCTGGGCCTCTGTTTACTTTATACAGAATGCAGAATTTGAAATGAGCTTTAAGGATACTAGTGTATCCTTGCCTTTATCACCCACTCTCTGGATAGTGCTCTTAAAACTCCTCTTAACTTTTATAATCTGTAAATAAAACCATCAAGTAGATAGCCTGCATTGCCTCTCTGAACATTTGTGCAGTCTAGAAAAATTAAACCAGACCCCATTCACCCTTCTTCTAGTAGCTAAATATATATGATAAGAAAATGAAGGGATATTCATATTACTAGTCTCTCTACTCTTGTGCATTTTTGAAAACGTACATAATGAAAAGTTTATTATCTAGAAAATACCGGAATAAATTTTGATATATTCTGTTTATTAAAAAGGAAAAGAAAAACATGATTGAAAGTAATATTTTTTGGTCGCATGTTAAAACCCACTATAAAAGTAATATGTTATTTCTATATTTGTTTTTACTGGTCTCTTTTACCATCTTTATTCAGTTAATCTAGGACTAAACCATAATTTTACTTAACTACAAACTGAATCAAATGTTAAATCACAAAAATTAATTTACCACAAGTTAAACCTATTTTTTTCTAAAAATGCTAAACTGTATCAAAATATTTGCCAAAATAATATTTCATTTGATTTAAGTTCTAGATTAAATCAATCTCCTACTATGTACCTGTCATCCAGCTTCAACAATTATCAGATTGGGCACAGTGGCTCAAACCTGTAATACCAACACTTTGGGAGGCCAAGGTGGGCAGATCACCTGATGTCAGGAGTTCAAGACCAGCCTGGCCAACATGATGAAACCCTGACTCTACTAAAAGTACAAAACTTAGCTGAGTGTAGTGGCGAGCGCCTGTCATTGCAGCTGCTCAGAAGGCTGAGGCAGGAGAATCACTTGAACCTGGGAGACAGAGGATGTAGTAAGCTAAGATTGCATCACTGCACTCCAGCCTACAGGACAAAGCGAGACTTCATCTCTAAATAAATAAATAAAAGTTATCAGCATATGAAGAATTTTGTTTCATCCCTACCCCCACTCTTAATGAAAAAAACTAACCACTCAAAAAAGGGATGATGCAAAAATTTCACTTCCTATATTTCTAATATTTTGTGAACTGTTTTCCTTGAGAAGAAAAATATATCTGACATTCAGAAAAATTACTTAAACATGATTTTTCAAGTTAAGAATTTGAGTATACTGTCAAAGATACTCCTAGTAAACTCTGCTCTCACAATTTTGTCTTTACATCCCTTAGGACTAACACAGTAAATGACAAAGTAGATACTTAAGAAATGCTTATAAGCCAAATAAATAAATAAGAACACTTTCAAAGACAAAAAGTAAATTTGGCCATTTTCCATCCTAAAGATTTACCTCGTGCAAAAGACAAACATAAACAATGAGAATTCATTCTGTGTAACCCTAGAGAGCAGAGAAAAATAATTACATCTAATTTTAAACAATTATTAAGCTACATTTATCACAAACTCATAGTTACTGTAACCAAATTGTAACTGAAAAAAGAAAAAAAAGGTATACAAAATTTAAACACTTTTTTTTTAAAGTTAAACTCTGATCTATAACATATTGGCTTAAAACGGCAAGATGCTAGACATTTTTAATACTAATCAAAATAACTACGTGGAGACTCAAAAGTACTAAGTAGCACATATTTGTGAGACACCTAAGCAGGTTCTAAGATTGCAGAAGAAAAGAAGAATATAGACAATGACCTGCACACTTTGCCATTTTCAAATATTTGGTCCCTTAGGTTCCCATAAACCATAAAAATTCCATTATTTCAGCAAATAGTAACTAAATTATTCCATATCATATATATTTTTATTTTAAGTTTTAAGGACTGAGCCACAAAAGACAGGGAACACAGGCCAAAGCAACACCATAATTACTTACAAAAACATGGAGAAGATTATATGTATCATACACATACAGTTAAAAAGTTCACTGACAGCCCAGTAAAATAAAAGCCCATGCAACTAGGTAACAACAACAACAACAACAAAAAGCTTGACAGTAAGATGAGATAGTAACAATGATGAATTTATTTTCAGGTATACTTACATGCAGTCATTTGACCTACATATAAAATGTGTTCTAAGGTTGGGTGCGGTGGCTCACACCTATAATCCTAGCACCTTAGGAGGCCGAGGTAGACAAACTGCTTGAGCCCAGGAGTACAAGACCAGCCTGGGCAAACATGGAAAACCTTGTCTCTACAAAAAAATACAAAAATTACCCGGGCATGGTGGCAGGCTCCTATAGTCCCAGCTACTTCAGAGGCTGAGGCAGGAGAATCGCTTACACCCAGGAGGTCAAGGCTGCAGTGAGCCAAGATCTTGCCACTGCTCTCCAGCCTGGGTGACAGACAGAATGAGACCCTGTCTCAAAAAATAAAATAAAATAAAATATGTTCTAGGCAGGGGCTCAGGCCTATAATCCTAGCATTTTAGGAGGCCGAGGTGGGTGGATCACTTGAGCCTAGGAGATTGAGAACAACCTGGGCAACATAGCAAAACCCCATCTCTATTAAAAATACAAAACTTAGCCTGATATGGTGGCATGTTCCTGTAGTCCCAGCTACTTGGGAGGCTGAAGTGGGAGGAGCAATTGAGCCCAGGAGGCCTAAGCAGCAGTGAGCTGTGACAGTACCACTGCACTCCAGCCTGGGCCAAAGAACAAGAACCTGTCTTAAAAACTAAAATAAAATGTGTTCTAAAGTTTTAAAATGTACTTTAATATAAAAATGTATGCAAAAGAAACTATATTTTTAAAAATGTTTATAAAAAGAATAACCTTTTCTTTTTGAAGAAATATGAAAACCAAAACAAAACACCTCATTTCTAACATAGAGGTAAGATAATTATAGTTCAGAATTCAAAGTTTCTCACTATTTTAAAATAGTGCCTCGACGTAGTGGCTCACACAGGTGATCTCAGAACTTTGGGAGGCCAAGGTGGGAGAATCATTTGAGCTCAGGAGTTAAAGACCAGCCTGGGCAACGTGGCAAAATCCCATCTCTAGAAAAAATACAAAAATTAGCTGAGCACAGTAGCATGCACCTGTAGTTCCAGTTTCTCAAAGGGCTGAGGTGGGAGGATGGTTTGAGGCCTGGAGGAGGAGGCTACAGGGAACTGAGACTGTGCCACCACACTCTAGCCTGGGCAACAGAGCAAGACCTTATCTCAAAAAAAAAAAAAAAAGTATACAGACATTAAAAATTCCCAATATACCAAATGTGAACATAAAAACAATTTATGAAATAATTGATTTTAAAAAGTAAAATGCATAAATGTATTTTTTCAATTATCTGTAAAAAATAAAGTATATAGTCTTTATCGATCACTTATTATTCCCAGGCATTCTTCTAAGCTCTATACATGTAACTATTCATTTAATTTTTATAACAAGTTTTTGAGATAAGCACTATTCTTATCATCCATTTAAATGATGAATAATCAGAGGCAAAGATAAATTGCATTGACCAAAGTGAATAAAGCCAGGGTTCAAAACTAAGCAGGAGGACTCCAGAAAGTTATGCCATTCTGCCTGTCATAAAAAAAAAAAAAAAAAAATCAAAATACCTGTTGGCTAATTTATAGGTGAATTTTTTAACTTAAGATTTTTTCTTTGTATATTATTTTGAGGTTAATTTAGTAATAATAACTATTAATAATAGCAAACATTTAATAAAAGCACTGACTACAAGACACACACCATTTCTCACAACAGCCTTATAAGAGAGCTCCTCTTACTAGCTCCATTTTACAGATGAGAAAAGTGAGGCACACAAAGATAAAGTGACCCCCTCAAAATCACACAGTAAGTAAGTAATAGAGCCAGAAAGAGAATTCAGGTAATCTAACTTCAGAGTCTGGACTTGGACTCTTAACTACCATAATAAAATTAGGTAATAAAAAGAGATGAGCCAAGATTATTTTTATGATACTTTTTATAATACCTGAATAGAACTGGATCTAAAGTCAAGATGATGTACACTATGTAAACGATATAAAATAGGAGACTTTCTCCATCTACCTAAAGGAACAAATATAATAATACCCTCTTTCCCTCTCATTCTCTACTGTGGTGATTACAAATAACCAGTTTTTCAAAGCTTGCTAAAGAAATATTAAAAACATTAAAGAAACATTAAAGTGCATTACAGTGCTTAGGAATATCAGAATAGGTATTTGGACTTGGTAGAATGGTGATAGCTACAAAAGTTCAGTTCAGATTTATGCCTCAAATTAGGAAGCCCCTTGTTATCTGTAGAAAATGGCCCTTTAAAAATAAGCCCTTCACAGAACAGCAATTTCTATTGAGGTATAGAAAGAAAACAATGGCATCCCTACTCTAGCAATATCTTTATCTTGCCCTTTAAAATTTCTATATTTCTGTGTATTTTTGATAACAAAGATTTTAGTACTTGCATATAATTTATAAATAACACACTTAAAAGAAGGTAAGTGTGCTGTTTATCACTAGGTCAAAAGATATAGAGATAATTAATAAAATGAAAAAAAATACATCACTGAAAAAATGGTCTGACTTTATTTTAAAGGTTTTCTTTCACCCTAAAATTTAAGCGTATTTTTAATTGTTTCACTGGTCTCCAGATGATTCCTAAAGCACTGTTGATGGTTTCTATCCTGCAGTAAAAGCCCTTTTCAGAAACTTTCCATAAAACTTATGAAGGACAAATAATACAGCTGTCATCTAAGAAGGTGCTTTCTATAACACGAAAATAAAGACATGTCTGGAACAATGTTTTGAAGTTTACAAAGATTAAATAATCCTATCAAAACCATGATGGAAATGTGAAGGAATACTATAGAACTAAGGACCTCTGTCCATTCCATACCTATCAGAATTCTTATTTGCTCCAACTAGAGTCATTGTCTGTCTTAAAGAAAACCTTTCTACCATAAGAAGATTCAGGTAAAGGAAGTTACTACCGTCTCCTTAGAAACATTTCATTTTACAGGCAAAGTGCAGGCACTGTTAGCAGAAATGTCAACTCATACTGCCTTTCTGAAAGGCAGTTTGACAGTATGCATCCAAATTGTAAATGTACAACTCCTTTGACCTAGCAATATCATTTCTTGGAATTCATAATAAGATTATTAGACACATATATAAAGACGCAGTATAAGAACTTGTATCTGCTAAAAAAAAAAAAAAAAAAAAACCTACAATCAAAATGCTTACCACAATAATTGGCTAAATATATTGTGCAATCTATATAATAGAAAACTTAATATATATCTGTGTCTTTTGTATATTGTTGACTTTTAGTAGGCTATAAAATATCAAGTATAAATGGAAACATTTTAAATAAAATTATAAATGTTTATAAATACATGGGAAAACATTTAAAATGTTTACCAAAACATTTACCATATTGATAATGTGGCTTTAAGTAATTTTTTCTTTTATCATTAAGTTTTTCTGTATTGTTTGAATTGTCTCACTATATAGATGTATTATTTCAAAATCAGAAAGAAAAAAGCCCCTTCTTATTTTGGGGGAAAAAAAAAATCTAAAATTCCAATAGTTTGCTCAAAGACCTAAACCTACTTCCTTTCATGGTAGATCCTATGAAATACAGATACAAAAAAGAACAATTTTATCTTACAGCAGTGTTCTCAACGTATGGTAGCTGAACCAATAACATGAGCATCATTTGAAACTAGATAGAAAGGCAAATTCTCAGGCCCCACCCCAGACCTACTGAGTTAGAAACGCTGAGGGTGGAGCCCAGCAATCTGTATTAACAAGCCCTCGCAGTGGTTCTGCTACACTCCGGTTTGAAAACCATTTCTTAAAATGAATTCAAAACCTGGTGACCTGAAAGGCCAATTTAAACTCCTCTTAGAATTGTTAGTGCCACATAAATCAAATTCAAACAAATATAATGTCTCCACCAGGAGATCCTGCTTGCTCATAAACTTTGGGGGATAAAGACCTCAAGCATATTCAAAAATATCAGAAATAAGACAGTAACTCCAACTGCACTGACAACAGATGCAAAAAGAACAAATAAAATTTCCAAAACCAACTATAGAAACAACATCTCAAAATAGTGAATAATATAAAGAGCCTAGTGATACCCGGAGCAACTCTCTGGAAATTCCAAGCAATAACAAATTAACTTGGAATCCCAACTGACCACACAATGACAGAATCACAACTGAGTAATAACCAAATCTCTGGCAAAGATGTGAGGTTTATTCAACATACAATGGAGCTATTAACTGGATCCAAGTATTGTCATCTCAACATGGCAAGAACATCCACACTAAGGCTTCATTTACGAAATTGTGAACAAACTAAACACATCAAAAATAAAAGTCCAAAACACTTCGAGAGCAAATTAAGAGCTCTTTTCTCCAAGGGAAGAAGAAAGAATTCTATCAGTATTAAAATAAGGAAAATGCGGGAGAAATAATAAACACAGGGGAAAAAGGAATACATAGACCATTCACTTAAAATTATTGCATCTATAAATGCAAGTTTAAAGAGTTCTCACTTAGTTTTGAAAGAAACTTTTAATACTTAAAAATAGGGTCTATACTTGCCCACTGGTACCTTTCCATTGTTCAAGATATTTGACTGCCATCTGCTTTATAATTGTCCTAATAAATATACAAATCTACATTGTCTAAGCCATAAATGGCACAACCTTAGATAGGGTGCAGCTGCATACTATACAACCAGCACAACTGTACAAAGCAACATACTTAAGAATTAACCAATTTAGGCCATACTCCGATCTCCATAGTTAATTAGAAATCTTTAAGACATCTGAGTATATAGTTCACAGGGGTTAGGCTGACAGGAGCCTCCCAGCTATGTATATAACCTATAGCTTCATCTTTACAAGTTATTACTGAAAAGTAAATACAGATCTGGGATTCTAGGTTCAGGCAGACAAAGAACAGGTTGTTCTGTGACCCTTGGATTTCCATCAAACAGGAATAATACTGTTTTGACTATTGATTCTAGGATGTAGAAAAGGCAAAACTAGTTCAAAGGATTTTCCTGCAGACTCATACTCTTCATATGCTCCTGAGTGAATTTAATTTTTATTTATTTGTTTATTTGATTGGTCTGACTGCCTAATTTTGTCTATTATGCCTCAGAGAACAAGAATGTTACAATACACAAGGTTTAATGAAGCTCTTCCTAGAACCCATAGAAAAATGAGGGGTCTGATTATTAGTAAGTCATTATTATATTGACAACATACTGATTTGGATAAAATGTCACTTAAAATTTTTAACTGATGAATGGAACCTAATGGTGCAAAACAGTAGCACCAGAAATAATTTTGCAAAAAAATGTTCATATATCTACTCAGTTATACAACAATCTGAATTTCTAGACCAGATAAAATGATCACTTATCCTTCATTTAAACTTTTTTTTTTTTAATTTTTTGAGATGGAGTTTCGCTCTTGTCACACAGGTTGGAGTGCAATGGTGCAATCTCGGCTCACTGCAACCTCCGCCACCCAGGTTCAAGCAATTCTCCTGCCTCAGCCTCATGAGTAGCTGGGATTACAGATGCCCGCCACCACGCCCGGCTAATTTTTGTGTTTTAGTTGTCCAGGCTGGTCTTGAAGTCCTGACCTCAGGTGATCCACCCTACTTGGCCTCCCAAAGTGCTGGGATTATAGGCATAAGCCACCGCATCCGGCCTTTAGACTCTTAAAAAAGATATCCCAGATACCATCTCCATACATGATTGGCCTTAGAGATTAGCCAACTAAGGAAAACAAGGAGAATCAAGAGAATTTCAAAGTCTTTCTAATAACTTGTTGCAATAAAATGAAAACCTTCTAGAACTCTGCCTCAAACATCTTGAGAAATTTCTCTCCTTCTGCTGACAAACTGTTGTAACCTAAAGCTGATTAAGCAATATGAGACTTGTCCTCCTAGTGCCTAGTTTGTCAAAGGCTGCCAGTCAGCAAAAACAAAACGCCTGACAAAGTTTGTGAAATGATGTGAGAAATAAAAACACAATGCTGACACCTGGAATTTTTTTTCTTTTTTAAAATTAACTTATAATAAACTTCTGACTTATTTTAGTAAGACTGGTAACAGGGACAAATTCTGGATCATGTTGTCCAAAGCATGAATTTGATAACTGAGGTGATGACAGTTTAAATCTGGTGCACCTTTGTAGGCTTTGTTTTCCCAGCTTTATAAACTACCAGAACTTTGTATACTAAAAGAGGCTGCTTTATTTTTCTTTTAATGGCAAAAACATATAATTTTACTTATTTATTTTTATGATTTATTTTTAGTATTTGTCAAGGCATAATTGACAAATGAAAATTATATAAATTTATGCTGTACAATATGATGTTTTGATATATGTATACATTGTGAAATGATTAAATCAAGGTGATTACCTCACATTTTTTTTTGCGAACATTTAAGAACTACTCTCTTAGCAATTTTGAAACATATAGTACATTATTATTAACTACAGTCATCATGTTGTATAGTAGGTCTCTTAAACATATTCATCCTGTCTAATTGAAACTTTATACACTTTGACCAGTATCTCCCCATCCTGTCCCCCTCCAGCCTCTGGCAACTGCTATTCTACCCTCTGCTTCTATGAGTTCAACTTTTTTCAATTCCACATATAAGTGAAATCATAGATTATTTCTCTTTCTGTGCCTGGCTTCTTTTACTTAGCATAATTCCTTCCAGGTTCATCCATGTTGCCACAAATGACAGGATTTACATCTTTCATAAGGCTGAATAGTATTCCACTATAGATACAAATACATTTTCTATTTTTTCTTTTTTTATAATTTCAACTTGTATTTTAGATTCAGGGGGTACATGTGCAGGTCTGTTAATGAGTATATAGCATGATGTTAAGGTCTCAGGTACAGATTCATTACTAGCTGATGACATAGTACCCAATAGGTAGTTTTTCAACCCATTCTCCACTCCTTCTCTCCCCACTAAGTCGTCCCCAGTGTCTACTGTTCCAACCTTTATGTCCATGTGTACTCAATGTTTAGCTTCCACTTATAAGTGAGAATATGCAGTATTTGGTTTCCTGTTCCTGTCTTAATGTGCTTAGGAATAGCGGCTCCAGCTACATCCATGCTGCTGCAAAGATCATGATTTCATTCATTTTTATGGCTATACAGTGTTCCATGATGCATATGTACATTTTCTTTCTTTTTTTTTTTTTTTTTTTTTTTTTTTAGATGGAGTCTTGCTCTGTCACCAAGGCTAGAGTGCAGTGGTGTGATCTCAGCTCACTGCAACCTCCACCTCCCGGGTTCAAGTAATTCTCCTGCCTCAGCCTCCTGAGTAGCTAGGACTACAGGTGCATGCTACCATGCCCAGCTAATTTTTTTTCGTATTTTTAGTAGAGACAGGGTTTCACCATGTTAGCCAGGATGGTCTCGATCTCCTGACCTTGTGAGCTGCTCACCTTGACCTCCCAAAGTGCTGGGATTACAGGCATGAGCCACTGCCGCACCCAGCCACATTTTCTTTACCCAATCTACCACTGATTGGCAAAGACTGGGTTGATTCCATGTCTTTGCTATTGTGAATAGTGATGCGATAAACATACAAGTGCATGTGTCTTTTTGGAAGAACGATTTATTTTCCTTTAGGTACATACCCAGTAATGGGATTACTGGATCAAATGTTAGCTCTGTTTTGAGAAATCTCCAAACTGCTTTCCATAGTGACTGAATTAATTTACATTCCCACCAGGGTGTATAAGCATTCCCTTTTCTCTGCAACCTCACCAGCATCTATCATTTTCTAACTTTTTAATAACACCCAATCTGACTGGCGTGAGATGCTATGTCACTGTAGTTTTAATTTGCATTTCTCTAATGGTTAGTGATGTTGAGCATTTTTTTCTAATATGCTTGCTGGCTGCATGTGTATCTTCTTTTGAAAGGTGTCTGTTCATGGCCTTTGCCCCGTTTTTAATGGGGTTTTGTTTTTTGCTTATTACTGTATTTAAGTCCTTATAGATTCTGGATATTAGACCTTTGTCAGCTGCATAGTTTCCAAATATTTTTTCCCATTCTATAGGTTGTCTGTTCTGTTTTCTCATTTGGTAGTTTCTCTCTTTAGTTTAATTAGGTCTCCATTGTCAATTTTTGTTTTCATTTCAATTGCTTTGGTGTTATCATGAAATATCTGGCTGTGCCTATGTCCAGAATGGTATTTCCTAGGTTCTCTTCCAGAGTTTTCATAGCTTTAGATTTTACAGTTAAGGCTTTAATCCATCCTGAGTTGATTTTTGTATATGGTAGAAGGAAGAAGTCCAGTTTCAGTCTTTTGCATATGGTTAGCCAGTTACCCCAGCACCATTTATTAAATGAGGTGTCCTTTCCCCATTGCTTGTTTTTGTTGATTTTGTCAAAGATCAGATGATTGTAGGTGTGTGACTTTATTTCTTGGCTCTCTAGTCTGTTCCATTTGTCTATGTATCTGTTTTGGTACCAGCACCATGCTATTTTGGCTACTGAAGCCCTGTAGTATAGTATGAAGTCAGATAATGTGATGTCTCCAGCTTTGTTCTTTTTGCTTAGGATTGCTTTTGCTACTTGGGCTCCTTTTTGGTTCCCAATGAGTTTATAAAATCAAACTCCCATGTTGATTGTAGCACTATTCACAGCAGTCAAGATTTAAAAGCAATCTAACTGTCCATCAACAGATGAATGGATAAAGAAAATGTGGTACTTATATACAATGCAGTACTATTCAGCCATTAAAAAGAAAGAGATCCTGTCATTTGCAATAACATGGTTACAAATGGAGATCACTTATTTGTGGTATCTAAAAGTCGAAACAATTGAACTAAAAGAGAGAGAGAGTAGAAGTATGGTTACCAGAGGCTGGGAAGGGTAATGGGATGGTTCAGAGAGAGGCGGGAATAGTTAATGGGTACATAAAAAAATCAAAAGAATAAATAAGACCTAGTATTTGATAGCACAACAGGATAACTATAGTCAAATATTTAATTGTACAATTTAAAAATAACTAAAAGAATATAACTGGATTGTCTGTAACAGAAAGTATAAGTTTTTAAGGGGATGTATATCCCATTTTCCATGATATGATTATTACACATTGCATGCCTGTATCAAAACATCTCCTATAGTCCATAAGTATAACACCTACTATGGCTACAGTAAGTTCTCTAATCAGAAAAGAAGTGATTCAACAACATTAACAACAAAAAGGAATTCTGGAACATTAAAAAGGAAGAAAAAACACAGTAAGAAAAACTAAGGGTAAAAACAATAGGCTTTACACCTCCTGAGTTTTCCAAACTAAGTTTGACACTTGAAGAAAAAAATTAAAACACAGTCTGATATAATACTAAGGTTTGTGTAGGAAATATTTAACACAATTATAAACAGTGGATGATGTAAAGAGACATAAAGGAAGGCAAGGTTTCATTCAAACTGGTAAAGTGATGCCAGTAGATTATAAGTTACATATAAATAATGCAGCATCTAGAGAAACCACACACACACACAGAAAAAAATACTATACTAAAAAGTACACTCGAAAACACAACAGAGGCCAAGTGTGGTGGCTCATATCTGTAATCCTAACACTATGTAAGGCCAAGGCGGGAGGATGGCTTGAGCCCAGAAGTTCAAGACCAGCCTGGGTAACATAATGAGGCCCAGGCTCTACAAAAAAAAAAAAAAAAAGGCTAGGCATAGTGGTACACAACTATGGTCCCAGCTACTTGGTACTTGGGAGGCTAAGATCACTGGAACCCAGGAGATTGAGGCAGCTATGAGCCATGATCATATCACTACAGTCCAGCTGGGCAACAGAGTGAGATCTTATCTCAAAAAACAGAGCCAGTTGTGGTGGTTCATGCCTGTAATTCCAACACTTTGGAAAGCAGAGGCAGAATTCCTTGAGTCCAGGAGTTCATGATCAGCCTGGGTAACATGGCAAAACCCTGCCTCTACGAAAGACAATTAAATATTAGCTGGGTATGGTATAGTCTCAGCTACTCAGGAGGCTTTGATGGGATGATCACTTGAGCCTGAGAGGTCGAGGATGCAGTGAGCTATGACTACACCACTGCATTTCAGCCTGAGTGACAGAGTGAGACCCTGTCTCAAAAAAAAAAAAACAATTAACAATAGCAGCAGCAGCACAACAAACAAAGCAAAATGGAGTTCAAAATAAATATTCAAGTATAACACAGAGGAAGGCATGAAAAAGAAAACAGAAACAAAACAGAAAAAAATAAACAAAAAAATAAAACTTCAAGCTTAAGCCTTAGGATATAAATAATTACATTAAATGTAAATGGTTTAAATACACCAATTAAAAGATAAAGATTGACAAAGTGGATTTTAAAAAACAATACAAGTATATGCTGTTGATAGGAAATTCATTTCAAATATAATGATACAGGCAAGTTCAAAATAAAAGGATGGAAAATGATATTTCATCTAAACATTAATCACAGCAAAGCAGGAATGCCTATATTATCATCAAATAAAGTAGACTTCAGAACAAAGAAAATTATCAAAAACAGAAAAGGTCAGCAATACTAAATGTTTATGTACCAAAGAACAGAGCTACTAAGTATGTGAAGCAAAACTGATGAATCGGAGGGAAAAAAAACAAACAGATAATTCCACAATTATACTTAGGGACTTCACCACCCAACCCTCAACAATTGATAGAACTAATCAATTGTTTCTGTCTAGACAGAAAATCATAAATTAACAGATAACACCTTTAGCCAATGAAATTTACTCAATATTTACAAAACACAACACCCAGCAGCAATAGAACACACACTATTTTCAAGCAACCACAGAACATATACAAAGAAAAAGCATATCCTGGACCATAACACAAACTGTAACAAATTTAAAAGAAATGAAATCATACACAGTATGTTCTCCAACCACAATAAAATCAAACTAGAAATCAATAACAGAAAGACAGCAAACGTCCAAACACTTGGAAGCTAAACAACACTCTTTTAAGTAATTAATTAATCAAATAGGAGCCTGAAGGGAAATTTAAAAAATATAATGAAGCCTAGATGAGATGGTGAGATCACTATCTCTACAAAAAAAAAAAAAAAATTGAAAGTAGCTGGCTGTGGTGGCACGTGCCTACGGTCCCAGCTACTCAAGTGGCTAACACAGGATGATTCTTTGAGCCCAGCCTGGGTGAGAAAGTGAGACCTTGTCTCTAAAATAAATAAAGAATAAGATAAAAATACACTGAAGTGTATGAAAATGAAAACACATCATATCAAAATTGATGGGATACAGGTAAAGTAATGCTAAAAGGAAAAATGTTAATGCCCTAAATGTATACATTAGAAAAGAGGACAAATGTCAAATCAATAATCTAAGCTCCTATACCTCAAGCCATAAGAAGAAAAAAGTAAAATAACCCAAAGTAAGCAGCAGGAAGGTAATAATAAAATAAGGACAGACATCAATAAAATTTAAAACAGAAAAACAACAGAGAAAAATAAAATTTGGTTTTTTGAAAAGATGAAATTGACAAATATTTAGCAAATCAAAAAAGATGATACAATACCAATAGAAAGAATGAAAAAGGGAGTATCACCATATGTCCTGTAGTCAGCAAACAATAATAAAAGAAAACAATAGGCCAAGCACAACAGCACTTTGGAAGGCTGAGGCTGGTAGATCACTTGAGTCCAGGAGTTCCAGACCAGGCTGGGTGACATGGCAAAACCCTGTCTCCACAAAAAGTAAATAAATTTGTACTTTTTGTGCAGACGAAAAGTGGTGGCATGATGGTGCTCAGCTGTAGTTCCAGCTACTGGGGAGGATGAGGTGAGAGGATCACTCAGGAGGTGAAGGTTCCAGTGAACCAAGATCACATCACTGCATCCAGCCTGAGCAACCTCATCTCAAAAAAAAAAAAAAAAACACACACACACACACACACACAATAGGGTAGGTGAGGTGGCTGAGGCCTGGAAATTCCAGGACTTTGGGAGGCCGAGGTGGGCAGATCACTGGAGGCCGGGAGTTCGAGACCAGCCCACCTCTACTAAAAATAGAAAAATTAGCCGGGTGTGGAGGTGCACAGCTGTAATCCCAGCTACTCAGGAGGCTGAGGCATGAGAATCACTTGAGCCTGGAAGGCAACAGTTAGAGTGAGCCAAGATCCTGCCACTGCACTACACCTGGGTGACAGCGAGACTCAAGACTCTGCTTAAAAGAAAAAAAAAGGCGGAGAGAGATCCAAGATGGTCAATAAGCAACAGCTCAGGATTGTAGCTCCCAGTGAAAGCACAAAGAGCGGGTGGACACTGCACTTTTAGACAAATTTTTGTGGCCCACAGACTGGGAGATTCCCAGCAGAGGAGCCCCATGGGTCGCCAGCGCAACTCTTTTGCCTGGCACGGCTGTTTTGCCAGCGTCCTAGTGCGGCGCTTCTCGGTGCGGAGTATACGGGACTGGGTGCCCTTTTAGTCGGGCTCGGCTGGTTCCATCCCCACAAGGAGAACACCAACTGGAAGCGCTGAGGACTGAGAGTTTCACAGCAAGCACAGCTGAACCCAGGAAGGCCTAGATCTGTGGGGAAGGGGCAGCCGCCAAAGGAAAACTAAGAAACAGAAAAAACTTCATCACTAACAAGCCGGACGTCCGCTCAGAGACCCAATCTGAAAGTCGGCAATTACAAAGACGACAGGTGGATAAATCCACAAAAATGGGAAGAAACCAGTGCAAAAAGGCTGGGAAAACTCGAAATCAGAATGCCTCTCCTCCTACCAGGGATCACAGCTCCTCATCAGCAAGAGAACAAGGCTTGATGGAGGATGAGTGTGATGAACTCACAGAATCAGGCTTCAGAAGGTGGATAATAAGAAACTTTTGTGAGCTAAAAGCACATATTATAACCCAGTGCAAAGAAACTAAGAACCTTGAAAGAAGATTTAACGAAATACTAACGAGCATGGACAACTTAGAGAAGAATATAAGTGAATTGATGGAGCTGAAAAACACAACACGAGAACTTTGCGAAGCATGTACAAGTTTCAACAGCTGAATTGACCAAGCAGAAGAAAGGATATCAGAGGTCGAAGATCAACTCAATGAAATAAAACAAGAAGGCAAGATGACAGAAAAAAGGGTAAAAAGGAATGAACAAAGTCTCCAAGAAATATGGGAC